>JAJPUD010023037.1:0-20534 GCA_023553655.1 Myrmecobius fasciatus | reverse complement strand
AAAGAAAGAAAGAAAGAAAGAAAGAAAGAAAGAAAGAAAGAAAGAAATATCTCTGTGGTAAAAGGAGTGCTCATAGATGAGACTAGCAGAGTTAGAGACCAGGTACTGACTTTGCAGCCTAATGTGGATGAAAACCTTATTTCTTTTGTTGTGTATTAAATCTCTTTTTTGTGATGACCTTAATCATCATCAACACATGCACACACCTACAAACATGCACACACACACATACAAAATGAAGATTCTTTCTTATTGTTTTTCTGAATATTGAAATGCTAGCTTTCCAAATTCCTCTAGACCAATGCTCAACAAAAAGCAACATATTTGCATTTTCAAGATAGGTGGTTTATTCAAATCATAGCAATTGATATTCTCCTTCTTGCTACCCATTCTTTATTATTTCTGTCTAGAGTTCCTAGTGTCATCACTGTAACTGATTCAAAGCTATTGATTCAGGGAAGAAAGGCACTGGGAACATCCATAACTAAAAATGCTGCTAAGAGAACAGATCCTTTCATGCAGGATGCACAATACCTGACAAAACCTGCTGCCCAGCAATGAACTCATTACCATGCCCGCAGCTGCTTCCAAGGGCAGGAGAAAACCAAGGGAGTGTGATTAATGAAGTTCAGTGAATGGTGGAAATAAAAAAGGCAACACATGGGAATCATTTCCTCCATTCCCAAATCCATCCCCTCCCCCCATATCCCAAAGGTCTGCACATTGCCCTGCTGAATATGTCTAAAGCTTTTTGGATAGAAGGCATTTAACAATCATTGATTGGATACATATTTATATGGCAGTGGCATAGGATTAGGTAAGTGCTAGGGCCAATTCAAACTAGCTTGAGAATTGATTGCCAAATTTTTATTGTGAATACCAAATTGTACAAAACAGATTTGCAGTTTCATGTAATAATAATATCTTTTATTATACTATGTTGTAAAAGCACTTGTTCCATAAATTAAAAATTTAATGAAAATTTAAAAAAAAACATTGTGAATATTTCTACCTTGTCAAATGCTACAAATCAAGGCTTGATTTGTTCTTTTGTTTATTGTTACACTTAAGAAAGTCATGAAGAAAATGTTAATAATGCAGATGATGTGTCACAAAGACATCTCTTCCCTCCTTTCCTCCTTCCTACAAAGCTAATTGTTAAACATTTATCAGAATAACCTCTGTATAGAATTATAGAATTTTAGAGCTGGAAAGGTTCTTAGGATAATTAGCTCTTTAAAATTTGCAGAACAGTATATGTTATTCCAGATATTTTAGATGAGGAAATTCAGACTGAGAGAGTTGTCTTTCCCAGGGTCACAGTTTCTGAGACTAGATTTGAACTCAAGATTTCCTGACTCCAAATCCAGCACTAATCTGGATCAGTTACACCAATTTGTGTTGACACAACTCCATATAATAGGTACACACAAGCTCCAGTGAGGAACCCAAGTCATATATGCATTTTACCTAGGGGCTAGATTGTGTATCCTACTAGAAAGGACTAGAGTTCATGCTCAATTTTATGAGAAGTATCCCAGCCAAGCAGGTTGGGGGACTCCTCTGATTTCACCTAAATAAAATGAAATAAAAGGAAAATAGAAAATTAATTCTTTTTAATAAGAAAGATCAAATTTGGCTTTAAAAGGGGAGTCAAAAGGGGCTTTCTTCTTTCTGGATATCAGGAATAATGTATATGGAGTATTGCATACACTATCTGACTCAATTGAGATATATATGTGAGCATGTGGTTATGGCTCGGTGTATGAATATGCATATATACATATACACATATACATACATATATATGCATATACACATATACATACATATATGCATATACACATATACATACATGTATATATACATATATATATATATATATGATGTGTATATGAATGCATAGCTTGACTGAGTTGCAAAATAAACATAGTACATGTAATATAATCTTAGAGGGGAAGGCACCAGGAGCTGGGAGAAGTCACAAAGGTCTACTACAAAAAGTGAAATCTGAGCTTGACTTGAAAGAAGTTAGAGGCAAGAAGGGAGTGCATTATCTTTGTGGGCAACTGATTGTGTGCTGAGGTATGGAGGTGAGAGATGGTGTGTTACTTGTGAAGAATAGCAAAAGAGTCAATAAGAGTGGATCATAGAGTATGTGGAGGAGAGTCAAGCATAAAAAATTTGGAATGGAAATGGTCTGGTTAAGGAGAGTTCTAAATGAAGAACAAAGAACTTTATAGAAAATAGTTATATTGGGTTTTTGTGACTGAAATGGAGGATGATATGGAGAGACATAGCTTAAGAAAATCGCTTTGGCAACTGTGTAGATGATGGATTGGATGGAGGAGAGGTTTAAAGCAAAGATATTAACCTAAAAGACTACTATAACATGTTGTCTAGGAAAAGGGAGGTGGAGTCCTGAACTATGAGGTATGTCTATGGAATTAGAGAGGATGCTGAGATGTTGTGAAGACAGAAATAGAAACATTTGTCAACTGATTAGAGATACAGGGTAATTAAGAGTAAAGTGTTGATAACATGGAAATTTTAAAGCCAGACAACTGGGAACATGGTGCTACCCTCAATGACAATGGGAAAATTTGGAAAATGAGTAGATTTGGAAGTAAATAGATTGAATTTTGTTTTGAACATGTTGACTGTAAATCAACTTATGGAACATCCAGTTCAGAATGTTAAACGAGCAGTTTATGATGTAGTATTCAAGCACTGAAAAGAAATTAGATATATAAAACTGGGAATTATCTAGAGATGATAACTGAACCCATTTGTACTTAATTTGATCATCAAGTAAGCTATTATATAGAGAAATGAGAAGGGGATCCAGGGCAAAGCCTTGGTGAAGTATTCATAATTAATAGGCATGGACATTTTATAAATGAAGGTCAGCAACAGAGACTAGAAAGGAGTTCTGAGACAAAATGGAGAGAACTAAGAGAGAAGTGTATGCCTGGGAAAAAAAGTGATCAATGGTATCAAAAGCTATTAGAGGGGTCAAGAAATATGAGAAATGAAAAAACAAAATTATATTTGTCAATTTAAAAAAATTGACCTTTTTTGGAGAAGTTTCAGTTAAATGATATCAGAAGGCAGATTGCAGAAAATTTGGAAGAAATTAATTGGAAACAGTATAGATAGTTTTTTCAAGTTTATCTGAAAAGAGGGGGAAGAGGGGCAGCTTGGTGGTGCAGTGGATAGAGCACCAGCCCTGAAGTCAGGAAGACTTGAGTTCAAATCTGGTCTCAGACACTTAACATTCCCTAGCTGTGTGACCCTGGGCAAGCCACTTAACCCCAATTTCCTCAAAAAAAAAAAAAAAAAAAAAAAAAAAAGAGGGGGAAGAGATATAAGATGATAGTAGGGATAAACAAATTTAAGTGAGTTTTTTTTAAGGATGAGGGAGACATGAGCATGTTTTAGTTCTCCAAGAAGGTATTAAGAGAGGGAGAAAAATTGAAAATTAGAGACAAATGGAACACTATGTTAGAGAAGACTGAAGGGGATCAAGGGTACATATTAAGTAGAAGGTTTGGCTATGGCTAGGAGAAAAGCCACTTTTTCAAAAATAAAGTAAATGAGATTGGAGGGGGGGAGGTAGAGAGAGAGACAGACAGACAGACAGACAGAGACAGACAGAGACAGAGACAGAAAGACAGAGAGATGTTATCAGGAAGGTAAAAAGATGGAGCTCTAGCAAATGATCCTGATTTTTTCGGTAATATAAGAAGCAAAATCCTCAGCTAAGAGGGAAGATGAATTAGATTATGCTGTGGAAGACTTGAAAGAGTTTAAAATTTTTAGAATTTCCTTGGGATGAATGGGATAGCAAATGGAATAGGGAGGATTAGAAGATTTGCTTTGCTGCAGTGAAAGTTTAGCTACGACTATAACAAAGTTATAATGGACCTATATAACAAAGTAATAATAAGTTCGGTTTCTTGATTTTTCCCATCTCTTTGGCAGTACATGAACAAGAAAAAAAAGACAAAAGGGTGGTAATAATACAAAGTTAGTGTTTGGAGGGCATGATCAATGCTAGGACAAGGATATTTAAGAGTAAAGAATAGTCTAAAATTGAAATTGTTCACCATACGGCTGAGACTGGGGAGTGAGAGTGTAGCTTATGCAGAGGTAATAGTTTAAGTAATACTGAGAGATTGAGGGATTAGAGGACATGGTAAAGTCAGAGAACAAAAGTTAGAGCTCATAAACAATAGAGAAAAATGAAATGATAAAGATTTTGATTAAATAAAGGAATTTCAGAGCTCATGAACATGGAAGTGAAATACTTATGGGTAAGGTCAAAACCATCCCTGAATGTTTCTAAGGTGGAGCTGAGTATTAAATCATGGAAGTTAAGAAGATTCAAGAACTGAGAAGATAAGATATTCAGAACAACAATATTGATATGTCGGCTAAAATGCTCTGGAGTAAGAGAAGGAGTTAGGGTGGAGTTGGAAATGAGAGTGAGCACAAATTCAATGAGGAAAAAGAGAAAATGTTGAGGAGGGAAAGGTTAAGAAAGGATAAGAATCAGGAGATAATGACTACCACAATCTATATTAGTTTATAAATTTGTATAGCATAAACCTCAAAGAGAGAAAGAGACAGAGAGAGAGAGAGAGAGAGAGAGAGAGAGAGAGAGAGAGAGAGAAAGAAAGAGAAGTTGTTGAATTATGTTATCAGATTAAGAGTTTGGATGTGTAATAGGGAGCGAAAATATTCTGAATTTTCAAAAGGCCCAAGAAGCCCAAGGAATGAGAAAAAGTCTAACTAATGTTGGAAAGGGTAGGCAGGGAAGTAGTGTCATCAGGAGAGAGCCAAAAAATGGAAGGTGTGAGAGAGAAAGAAATACAAAATAAGAGTTTCTTAAATTATGGAGCAGGTTTTCTAGAGGGCACAGTTGAAGGAGGGGGCAGATCTAATAAGGAACATTGTTTGGGTAGGGAGGTAGGATTGAGGTAGACTGGAGTGAGAGCAATCTAATGCGTTTAAGGAAAGATGTTTCAGTAGCTAGTGATTCAGTGTAATTGGGATGGGGGATGTATAAGGGGTTAGGAGCCTGCTAATCTTTGAAGAATGAGTCCTGGCAGAATGTCAGTGAATGGAGAAAGGTACACTGAGGAAGGCAACTGATTAGATTATTCAAAGTTGTCCCTTGTTATCTTGTTATACATATATGTTGTATTCTGTGAAGCCCTGAGAGGTCAACCTTACAGAATGTAAAAGTAGGAGGAAGTATGGCCTAAGGTATCTGGGAGCTAGGTCAGAAAGCAGGAAATTGTGTGCCCTCACTCTCTTGCCTCCCATCACCTCAAAACACAATCAAAAGAGAATTAAATTTTCAAGGAAAGCAATCAGCACTGTTAAATTCTTCAATGAAGGAAATGTCTTAAACAATCTTAAAAAAAAACCCTCTCTATTCTGAAAACATTACTTCTAATTATACTTAATTTTACAAATGAATATTTGCTGTGTAGCATTCTAGCAATATTGATATATTTGTCAGAAGTGCATCACTTCCAAATATGAGAATGAGTGCTTCAGAGCCTTACAAGCTAAAAGAAGAGGTTTTTCTTCAATCTCCTGCTTAAATCCACCCAATTCCAGGAGTCCATTCCAGCACTGAAGATAATAAGGACTGAAAAGTCAGTTACATTACTGAATTTTGTAAAAGAAGGTCAAACAACCCCATCTCCCACTTACATACACACACATACACACACACATACGACTTTATTTTCACAGCATAAAATAAGACCTTTGCTAATGTGACTTCTCCAGATGCTTGTTCGTTCACTCCTCTTTATAGAATTCTGTACTGAGGATTAGTAGGATCCCTGACCCTAGTTACTTCCTATTTTTACTAATGGAGGAAATCAAGCTAAAAGCTCTAAGCCTAGAGCTTTCAGCAGGCAAAGCTTCCTGGTCCCTTAGGGCCAACCTACCTTATAATTCCTGGTATTTGCAGAATGTGCGATTATAAAGAAGCTATTAGGAAATGGAAAGGGGATTTTTTTTTAATCTCATATATGTGGGTATAAATGTAAGATGAATACATGGTGATTAGAAAAGGCAGCACTAAACTGTTTTTTCAAAACTGGCCCTTAATAGAGGAAGATCCTACCACATCCTTTTCCCTTTCCTTCCTTTTTCTTTCTTGTATCAATTTCCCCCAAAATGCTGAAATCTGAATCTCAGCTCAAGCTTCTACTCTCACTTTTTTTATCAATTCATTTCCCCTGAGAAATGCTGAAAAGTTAATATTTTACCATCCTTAGGGGATTTGCATTTTATAAGAGTATGCCGGGAGAAAAACTGCTTAACCCAAAGCAATTTATCCATAATGGTAGAATTTTAAGTTACTACCTGGGATTTACTCAGGATGGGACCCCAAATTCCAAGGAGCTTTAATCCTAGCTTGTGGGTGACTTCCTATTACTTCTCTGTGGTCATTGTTTGCTTTCCCAAGGTAGCTCCTCCAGAAAAGAGTAACTTTAAACAAATTTGAATTACAAAGTTGTAAATGAGCTCAGGAATCCCAAATAAAAAGACCTGCATAAAACATTTAGGACAAGTATTCATCCAAAACTGTTTGAAGACTCTTCCATGTCTCAAGTTAACTTTTCTTTTCTGGAAATTGTCCACAAGAAATTCTTGCAAAAAATGTATCACATGTGTCAGTGAAATAATAGCTAACATTTATGTAGTATTTTAAGGTATGTGAAGTTAGAGAAAGAGAGAGATTGATTATTATTATTTGCATATTATATATGTATTGCATATGTATATATATGAATACATATACGAAAATACACAGAGTCAGAGAGAGAGAGAGAGGGGCTACCCTCTTACATATGCACACTTGATAGTTGTACGACCCTGGTCAAGTCACTTAGCCCTCTCTGCCTCAGTTTCCTCATCTCTACAATGAGCTGGTGAAAGGAATGGCAAATAACTACAGTATCTTTGTCAAGGAAACGCCTAATGGGGTCATGAAGAATGGGACATGACTGATAATGACTGAATTTTTAAAAAATCCTCACAACAATCCTATAAGGCAGATATTATTACTAACATCATTTTAAAGATGAAGAAATTGAGGTTGAGAAAGATTAAATAACTGGGCCAAGGTCACACAACTAATATCTGATATGTGACTTGAACTCAGGTCTTCCTAACTTCCAGGCAAGAGCTCTCTCTACCTACTATTCAAACTACCTTTAATATGAAGTCCAGGTATGCTATATTTATAGCATTTTCCTCATCTACCGGTACAAGAACAATGTTCAAAACATTTGAACATTTCTGAAACTTTGAGCATTTATATACAGACATTGGAGTCCATAGGTTTTATAGCTGGATCCTTTCTTGGATTTCTGTCTTGTACACTTCTCATCATCTCAACTGCTTCTTCCTTCAGTATATACACTCTCTATGGCATCTAATTTGGTGGATTACTTAGTTTGTTTTCCCACCTCCTCATCTTTTTTTTCTTTTAAAATCCTTTTGATTAGGTTTGTAAGACATGAGAGAAACATATATTTTTCAGTGTCTCTTAGATTTACTCCATTCCTTGCCTATCATCCTTATATTTTAAGTAGTGGTCCAGAAATCCAAATCTAATTCTCAGTCACTTATCTCCTCGACCAGATGTTCGCTTCTCAAATTGAATTTTCTCTTATGTGTCCCTTGATTTCAATGGAAAGTGGTGAGAAAAACATGATTGATCTGTGCTTTGTTGCAGGAATTCTTAACTTAGAGCTCATGAACTTTAAGAAACAATATTTTATATTCAATGATTTTGATAACTATATTTCAATATGATCAGTTTCTATTCCTATTTATTTTGTGCATTTACCAATATTCTGAGAAGGGGTCCAGAGGCTTCACCAGGCTGACATTTACAAAACAAAAATATTAAGAGCTCCTGCAATACAGGCTTAACTCTCTTTTCTAAGACACTCTGATCTTTGGTCACATATCCTACGTGCTTTCAGACAATAACATTTTTTTATCCATATGAACCAGAAGTAAGTACTAATCATCTGTTCTGATAAAATTTGGGAAATTCTCTGTCATGTTTTAGATATATGCCCTGTCCCCTGCCAAAAGATAACAGATCTTACTATTATTATAATTATCAAATCAAAAAAGAGTTGTCTCAGGATCCTTAAGCAGGAAGTCATCCACCCCTATATTTCTGTTCTTTCTCTGATCTGAAAAAGATGATTGTTTCTGTGGCTCAAGGTTAATGGATTCTTAGAGAACAGGCAGCTGATTCCTCTTCAAATCCAGTTTTCTCCTTTTCAGGAAAAAATTTCCAATTTGCTTTTCATCCAAGTATATAGTTATCCTTTAAATATTTTTTTAATTATTTACTGGGTTTTTTTTTTTTTTACTTGCAAACTTTTTGACAAGTGTCAAATTTCCTTCCTGCCTGATCTTTTCCCCCATTGAAGGAAATCCAACTGCCATTATTCTTAAGAACATTTTTATCATTGTCGCTGATAACCTTCTTTTCTAGGAAAAATTCCAGCCTATATTTAAAATAAAGAGGAGTCACTTCCCTGTGACAGAAATACAAATACCACACATTCAATGGATGCAAGTCAAATAGAAGAAAATTCATTCTCCATATAGATTGAGATTCTTAACTTGTTTTATTTTTCTCTTATCAATAGTATTTTATTTTTCAAATACATTTAAGATAGTTTTCAACATTCATTTTTGGCAAGATTTTGTGTTTCAGTTTTTCCTCCCTCTCTTCCCTCCCTTTCCCCTCCCAAAGACAACAAGCAATCTGACATAGGTTATACACATATAATAGTCTTAAACATATTTCTATATTTGTCATGTTGTGTGAGAAAAATAAGACCCAAAGAAAAAAAAAAGAACACAAGAAAGAAAAAGCAAAAAACAGTAAGAACAACAAAAAGGTGAAAATATTATGCTTCAATCTACATTTAGTCTCCATAGTTGTCTCTCTGAATCTGGATGGCATTTCCATCCCAACTTAACTTGTTTTTTAAACTGTATATGGGCATATCACTATGAACACTATCTCATTTAATCTTTGGAACATCCCTGTAAGATAGGTAGTAATATCCTCATTTTACAGATGAGAAAACTGAGGCTCAGAGAGCTTAAGAGACTTGCCCGTGGTCACACAACTAGTAATTGTCAGAAGGAACATTTGAATCCAAGTCTTCCTAAGTATGAGTCCAATATTCCATCCTCCACATGATGCTGCTTCTCTACATGAAAATGCCGTAAGCTAAGAAGTTTTATGATTTCAGTCTATTATCAGTTTGATCTTTAACCTGGGCGGAAACAGCATCATTTTCTCTCTCCCCAGCAGTGGTGTTTCTATCTTTCCTTGAGGTAGCAGTGATGCATCAGTAATTTGGATTTATAGGTGGTTAATTCTAACAAGAACCATCCTTGGACCATCCATTACTGACTTGTTAATACAAGTCACTACATTCTATCAGCTCCAAAGTTAGGTCAAGATAGTAGCCTCTAATGGCAACAATCTGGCTCAGATAATAGATAACATGAAAAAGAAACAAATGTCTGTTAGTCACTGAATGTTGAAGTCTACTCTAAGGGCCTCTATTAGAAGGTAGAACTAGTAGGAATAAATGGAAGTTTCTGGGATATAAATATAGGATTGATGAAAGGAAAAACTTGTAGGCAATTAGAAGCACCTAAAAGTGGAATGAGGTAGTAGTTTCCCTTTTACAGGAAGCCTTCAGGCAGAGACCATTTTACAGATGTTGTAAAAGAAATTTTTTTAAATATGCATTGCACCAGGTGATCTCTGTGGCCCCTTCTAACATGGATATTCTATGATTCCAAATCAGTGAATGTGTAAATTCAAATTATTGGCTATAATTTGAAAAAAAAATGATGATGTATCTCTAGATAAATGATGGTGCTTTTTTCTAGCTCTTATACTCCATGGCTATATACATAGGACCTTTTTTGCATACTACTTATGTAATCTTTGAATATACAGGGTAACCTCCATGACATTGTAACATAACTATATGACATTTCCTTGAATTATAATTCATATTTCTAAGGCACTTTAAGGTTTACAGAACTTTGGATCTAAGGTTCACAAGAACCCTGTAAGATAGTCATTCATGTCCCCATTTTATAGTTAAGAAGCTGGAAAAGTAATTTGTCCATGGTCAAATAGTAGATAACCAAAGTGAAATTCCAAGCCAATTATCTTGATTCTAGGTCCAGGACTTTTTCCATCTCCCATGTTGTCACAGGTGAGGCATTTGAGTGGATATTTGGGAATAGGTTGAACAATGTTTATTAAATGACCTTGTCATAAATGTAGTTATCCCATCAAAAAAACAAAAAAAGCCAAAAAAAAAAAGTTTAATTTGTGCCTCCTCATGTTTTTGGCCTATTTGATGCCCTTTGTGTTTCATTACTTTGTTTCTTCAAGGCTGCTTTCAATGCACATTGTATTTATGTTTAACTGTTATCTCCTACATTAGAAAGTGAACTCCTTGAAGGCAGGGATGGTGTTTTTACCTTTTATTTTTTTATCCCCCCCACCATGCTTAACATCATGTGTCATAGATGCTTAATAAATGCTTGTTGACTGACTGTAATATTATTGTATTTCAATATCAATGTTTGAGGACGGGGAAACCACAGTGTAAATTATCAATGACATAACTCTCTGAGATATTCCTGGGTTCTTCAACTACAAAGAGAAGATCTTGCTTATGATAAATGGCATGAATTTACAAGGAGATTGATTGATGTTCAGGATCCTTGTTACTTTGGGCAGCTGGCAAATATGATAGGAAATACCCAGCTGGTGATCACATCTTACTCTTTGAAAAAAAGGTGAGTTTTCTTTCCAAATCACCACTGCAAAGTGGAGGTTGGCTAGGACACCAGTGTGAAGAAAAGTGATATTTTAACTGAAGAAAAGTTTGATTGTGAAAGACAGTTTCTTTTTATTGAGAGAGGCATGTTCAGAAACTCATTGTTTATTCTTTAAACCAATTTGCCACCTTTCCAGTTCCTTATAATTTTAAACATCAGAGACACCCCAATTCCAGGTGGCTGATTGTTTTCACACTGTTGGAGTGGGTGTCCTGTCATACCAATGCCAAGCAAGTTTGAAAAGATGTAATTTTGCAACCACATTGAGCCAATAAAGTAACATTTTATTTTTAGAGATGAACAAGGCAGCATTTGAAGGAACAGTAAGGGCCTGAGGTAGCAGAAAGAAAGGAACTGACCCTTCAGATTCTGGCCCTTCCATTTAAGGACAGCAGTGGGGACAAATAAGGGGTACAGTAAAGGAGTATAAAGATCAAAGAATCACCAATTTAGAGCTGAAAGGTCAAGGATACCAAGACATCATTTTATAGATGAGAAAACTGAAGTACAGAAAAGTGAAATGGTTTGTCCCTAATTATGCAGTCATTAAATATCAGAGGCAGCATTTAAATTCAGGTTCTACTGACTTCAAGTTCAGTACTCTAGCCACTAGGTCATGCTTCATTGAGCCCTTTGGGTAGTAAAACTTTGGGGCTTTTCAAAGAGCAATCTCTTTCTATGAGGAGGTTATATTCTAATGAGAGAATATGATACATAAAAGAAAACTAAAGGGGGAGGGAAAAGGCATAATAGAGAAAAAAGTATGGAGAGGCAGAAACAAGCCTAGAGAGGAATGAAAGAGTCAGCATTGTTAGTCTAAATCCTTCTTTAAAACAGAGGTTCTGGGTCTATAGGGAACCTATAGGAGAAGAGAGGATTTTCATACAATGTTACTATTGATTAATTAAGAACCCAAAATAATTAACTATGATCTCCTTTTGAATAGCAAAAAACAATTTTGGAGTTTACAAATAATAGCTCAGATTTATAATAGCTACCAATTTCTTCTAACATAAGCCATGATTCATATAAAATATTATCCAGAAATTCCTTTCATTAGCAAAAATTCTTTTTTTCCCCATTTTTTGCTCATGCAAAGAATTTTTTAGTCGGGGGGAGAGCTGAGGAGGCTTACAAAGAAAGAGTTATCTTAGCCTGGATATAATAAATGAAGAAAAGAGAACAAATAGAAGTGTCATGGGAATATAATATATAAGGCTTGACATTTGATTTTTTAAAAATTTTATTAATACTTTTTATTTGCAAAATATATGTATGGGTAATTCCTCAACATTTTTCCCCCTACTCCCCACCCCTCCCCTGGATAGCAGGATATCCACTACATGATAATTATGTTAGAATACTTAAGAAATCGATTATATGTATAGTTATTGCTACACATCATTTTTTGTGCAGGAGAAATTGTATCTACAAGAAAGAATAATCCGATAAAGGAAATACAATGCAAGCAAACCTCAATAGAGAACATGAAACTGTTATGCTGTGGTCCACATTTCACATCCCTCTCTCTGGGTGTATATGGCTCTCTTCACCAAACAATTAAAACTGGTTTGAAGCATTTCATTGTTGAAGAGAGTCATGACATTTGATTTGTTAATGGAAAAATTGGGGAATGGGGAGGGAAATCCAGATAAGAGCTAAAGATGACTGCAAATCTTTAAGCTTGGATGACTTGGAAGTTGATGGAAAAGTCAACAGAAAAAGAAAAGTTATGGTGAGGAGACTTTTAAGGCAGATGAGTTCACTTTGGGATTTATAAAGTTTAAAGGGCTAACCAGTCCTCCAGGTAAACATATCCAAGAAGAGATTGCCCAAGGAACTTGTCCAAAATCACACAGACAGTAAGTAGCAGAATTGGATTGAAATACTTACCTGAGTCCAAAATCTAGCATACTTTACAATAAACCACAATCTCTTCTCCAATAATATGACATTTGTTTTTAACATCTTTCTTTACTGCTATTAATTCACTTCTATCTATAAGCCATTTTATTATTCAGAATATAAAGTGCTACTTCAAAAGATATTTCATGAGAAAGTTAATCAATTTTCAGACATTGTAAAGAGTTTTCAATCTCATTATGTTAAATATGCAATTTTTAAGCAGTGTTCATGCTGATATTCTATTCAAAGTGTACAGTATAGTTAATAGAGTAGACATTTTAAGAGATGTTGAATTGGATAGAATAGTATTGAATTAAAATGAAACAAGTAAGGAGAGCTTAGAGGAAATAGAAAATATCTGTGGAAGCATTATGTTCATCCAGTGAATAATTTTTAAGTATTAAAGAATTTCCCTTTCTTCCCATCACCTTTTCCCCATGATCTTTGGTGGAACAACTCAATTTCAGTATCCCACTTAGGCCTCAAATGTACAAACTCTTGAAACCTTGAAGGATATTTACCACTTCAGGAGCAAACAATACAAACAAAATAGAAGACTATTGACCAGTTGTTAAGTTGAATTTTGTAGCACATTATCATGGTGATGAACAGACTATACATAATGTTTTAAACAGGATTAACAATTAAAAGACACTGACTGATAGGACCAGTAACATGATTTTCTAAAGGGTAAAAAAACCACTTGGTAAAAGAATGTTTTAATATGCGAGTTGTTAAGTAATTTTGGAGAAAATCAATCACATCCCATGTTTGGAAAGTTATATAACTTAAAGAGTTTCATTCCAACTTTAAAGAAAATGGCAAATGGCATAATGATATCAGAGACTTTTTTCAAAAAAACAAATTCCATGGCTCCTTCTGGACTGATTATTACTTTAGATCTATTTTATAATGTACATTCACAGTATCAGCTGTTTCTTCAAACAAATCATCATCATGACCATTTTAATAAAAATGCAGTGGGTTCCATTTTCATAATACTTTACAATTTATAAATTGCTTAATCATAAATCACTATGTAAGGTATAAAGATCAGAGAACCATATGATTTAAAGGTGGAAGATCTTTAGAGCAGGAATTCTTAAACTCTAGTCCTCTAACATTTTAAAATACTTTTATATGTTCTTATATAATGTATTTCCTTTGGAATCCTACTTACTTGATTTCATGCATTTCAAAACATGATTTAGAGAAGGGGTGCATAAGTTTTACCAGACTGCCAAAGGGAGCCAAGACACAAAAAAAGGGATTTTTTAAAAACATTATCTTTACTTTTACTTTAGAGATTATCTAATTCAATTCCTTCATTTTACAGATGAGAAAACTAAGTCTAAGGGGGAAAAAATGACTTGCCTGTGGTCACATCACAGTTACTAATGTGATAAACAAATTTAGCAAACATTTTACAGTCCCCATTATGTGCATAGCACTGATGTTTATAATACAGACTGAATCATCAATTAACAATTCAATTATGCTCATCATATTCTGTTTAGGAAGGCAGGAATAGTATGTTTGGAAAGGTTCTATCCAAAACGATTTTGAAAAGTCCCTGCATTAATTTCTGCTTTCAAAATATGTGGCTTTTCAGAACCATTTTTTCTCCAAAGGCTGCTAAAGTCCAAGCTTTTTTTGTTGTTACTGTTGTAGACAAGAAAATGGGGCTGAGGGTATATAAAGAATTTAATCTCTCCCTACAGAGGGGAAATGAAGAAACAGGGGAATCACATGCCAAAGAATAGTGCTAAAAGAGAGCCTACCAAGTACAGGTTAGGGGCAAACACAAAAACAAGCAGCTAGAAAAGGATGACCACCCATAGTCCCCCATCTCCCTAGTCCAACATAGTGACACTTGGAAACATTTCAGAAGAAAATTCTAAACATTTTAAAACTTAAATATAGTAATTATTCTAAGTAACTTTTTATAACTTCTTAATTACTGTTGCAAGATAGCAGTTAAACAATTGAAATAATGAAATTAATTGCAGCTATGTCCAGTTTTTGTTATAATGTTAAATAAGTGTACATTCTTCTGGATGCTTACATTCGTCATTTTTAAAGAAGCAAAGCCCAGTGGGGATGCAGATAGATTAATAATGGAGGAGAGATTGATGAAAGTTCAGCTGGGAATAGAGAATTAAAAAATTCTCCTAGCATATGATTAACAGTCGCAAATGACTCATGGGGAAGTTGTTGACAATTTGTAGGTACAAGAGAAAAACTGTTGGACAAAAGTAGGTGAAATTCAATTGCAGTTTATGGATTCACTATTGCATTGAGTTGGTTCTGGTAATTTAGCACAAAAGCCTAAATTAGCTATAACTTTAATTTATATCAGGAATTCTAGTCTTTCTTGATACCAACTAGCTAGCCCTGCCAGATAGCAATCCATATAGTTAATATAATGGATCCATTTAGTATGCCTTCCAATTATTCCAAATTCTAAATATTCTTTGTGTAAATGCAAAACAAATCACATTCCTATTTTGAGGCTGGCTAATGAAACTGGTAGGAATATGATTTCTAAACCTTTATTCATATCTTACATTTTCTTCATGTCCATTTCTACTGAAGTGGACAGAACACTGGCCTTGGACATTTACTAGCTGGCTAAGTTCCTCTTGTGTGTCTTGATTTCCAGGCCCCTCATCTATAAAATGAGGTAATTGGACTCAATGGACTCTGATTTCCCTTATAATTCTAAATGAGTCAGTGCTTTAGAACCAGAAGAAATTCTAAACAGAGGTTCTTTTTTAAAAAAAAAAAATATTTTATTAAAGCTTTTTATTTACAAAACATATGCATGGGTAATTTTTCAAAATTGACTCTTGCAAAACTTTCTATTCCAAATTTTCCCCTCCTCCCCCCCCACCAGATGGCAGGTAGTCCAATACATGTCAAATATGTTAAAATATATATTAAATCTAAATGTGTATACATATTTATACAGTTATCTTGCTGCGCAAGAAAAAAATAGGATCAAGAAGGGAAAAAAACTGAGAAAGAAAACAAAATGCAAGGAAACAACAATAGAAAGAGTGAAAATGTTATGTTGTAGTCCACCATCCTCTCTCTGGGTGTAGATGGCTCTCTTTTCATCACTGAACAATTGGAAATGGTTTGAATGATCTCATTATTGAAGAGAACCATGTCCATCAGAATTGATAATCGTATTGTCTTGTTATTGTTGTGTGTAATGATCTCCTGCTCATTTCTGCTTATTTCTGCTCATTTCACTTAGTATTAGTTCATGTAAGTCTCTCCAGGCCTCTCTGAAAATCATCCTGCTGGTTGTTTCTTACAGAATAATAATATTCCATAACATTCATATACCATAATTTATTCAGCCATTCTCCAGCTGATGAGCATCCATCCAGTTTCCAGTTTCTAGCCACTACAAACAGGGCTGCCACAAACATTTTTGCAAATGTGGGTCCCTTTTCCTCCTTTAAGATCTCTTTGGGATATAGGCCCAGTAGAAACACTGCTTTTTGAGCATAGTTCCAAATTGCTCTCCAGAATGATTGGATCCATTCACAGTTCCACCAATAATGTATCAGTGTACTAGTTTTCCCACATCCCCTCCAACTGTCATCTTAGATATCTCAGAGTTGTATTAATTTGCATTTCTCTGATCAATAGTGATTTGGAACACCTTTTCATATGACTAGAAATAGTTTTAATTTCTTCAGCTGAAAATTGTCTGTTCATATCCTTTGACCATTTATCAATTAGAGAATGCTTGAATTCTTATAAATTTGAGTTAATTCTCTATATATTTTAGAAATGAGGCCTTTGTCGGAACCCTTAAATGTAAAAATGATTTTCCTTTTTTTTTTGCTTTCCTTCTGATCTTGTCTGCATTAGTTTTGTTTGTACAAAAACTTTTTAAACTTAATATAATCAAAATTATCTATCTGGTATTCAGTTATGAGTTCCAGTTCTTCTTTGTACACAAATTCCTTCCTTCTCCACAGATCTGAAAGGTAAATTATCCTGTGTTCCTCTAATTTACTTATATCACTCTTTATATCTAGATCATGAACCTATTTAGATCTTATCTTGGTATGTAATATTAGGTATGGGTCAAGCCCTAATTTCTTCCATACTAGTTTCCAATTTTCCCAGCAGTTTTTGTCAAATAGTGAGTTCTTATCCCAAAAGCTGTAGTCTTTGGGTTTGTCAAACACTAGACTACTATAATCATTGACTATTTTGTCTTATGAACCTAACCTATTCCACTGATTAACTACTCTGTTTCTTAGCCAGAACCAAATGGTTTTGATGACCACTGCTTTATAATATAGTTTTAGATCTGGTACAGCTAGGCAACCTTCATTTGCTTCTATTTTTCCATTAATTTTCTTGAAATTCTTGACCTTTTGTTCTTCCAAGTGAATTTTGTTATTTTTTTCTAGGTCAGTAAAAGAGTTTCTTAGGAGTTTGATTGGTATAGCACTAAATAAATAGATTATCTTAGGTATTATTGTTATCTTTATTATATTCTAAGCAGAGGTTCTTAACTGAGGGTGTGTGGATAGACTTCGGGAGGTCTCTGAATTTGAATGGGGAAAAATTACATCTTTAGTTTCATTAATCCTTGAGCTCCTTTGCAAGCCTGTATATTCTATTTTATATATTTAGGAATATTTTTTTCTAAGCAGGCATCTATAGCCTTATCCAAAATGTCCAGTGGGTCCATGATGCAAAAAACACTAATAACTCCTGCTTTAAAGGAGATCTAATACTCTTGTTTATAGATGAAAAAAATTGATTCCCAAAGAGGTTAAGTGACTTTTCTTGGGTCATGTGCTAATGAGCATCTGATCTAGACATCTGCTAACTTATTCAGACTATTTTGAAGAGTAGAGAGACATGATCAGAATCATTAGCAAGATAATTTTAGGATAGCTCTTCAGGAAGGAGGTAGAGCTTAAGGTTTTGAAGGATAAACTTTATTTTCTTTACTTACAAAATGAGGATGGTATTTGGTTAAAAAAAAAAAAGGAGAAAAATTAGATAATAAATTAAATGCAATGAGAAGATCCAAACCCTGGACTTTAACTTAATTTCCTTACTATTTCATTAATAGCCCATATTCATTCTTACTTCTATAATTTTAAGCAACATGGAAAATCTCTATGGATAGCATGTTGCAGGAGTCAAGAAAACCTACATTCAAATTAGAAGGTGGCTAGATGGTTCAATGGATAACACACTGGGCCTGGAATAAGGAAGTTGTTTATTTGTTTCAGTCCTGTCTGACTCTTCATGACACCATTTGGGATTTTCTTAGCAACCATACTGGAGTGGTTTGCCATTTTCTTCTTCAGTTCATTTGACAGATGAAGAAACTGAGACAAATAGAGTTAAGTGACTTGCTCAGGGTCACACAGCTAATAAGTATCGGAGGTCAGATTTGAATGCAGTGAGATGTCTTCCTGACTCCAGTCCTGGTACTCTTTCTACTGTGCCACCTAAAGAAGACCTTGAGTTCAGATCTAGCCTGAGTAAGTCACTTAATCTGTTTTCCTTAATTCATTGCAGAAGGAAATGGCAAACCACTCTGATGTTTTTGCTATCTTAACATTATAACAAAAACTGGACATAGTTGCAATTAACTTCATTATTTCAGTTGCTTAACTGCTATCTTGCAACAGTAGTTGAGGAGTTATGGAAAAGTTACTTTGAGTAACTACTGTATTTAAATTTTAAAATAACTAGGAAATGCTTAGAATTTTTTTTCTGAAATGTTCCCCATGGACAGTATGATCCACAGAGTCTTAAAAAAGGATTGAAAGAAAGGATTGAAAGGTTGAAAGACTGAAAAACAAGATTCAAATCACTAGTCTGTTGCTTATTACAAATGTAACCCTAAGAAAGTCACTAAACAGCTCTGAGCATTCATTTTCTCAGCTATAAAATAAAACAATAATGTAATCTCACAAGGTTCTTGTTAAAATCAAATTAGCTAATGCATATAAAATACTATAGAAATCTTAAAGATCTTAGTGGTGATTAATTTTTCCAGTGATCTTTGAGTATCTACACTAAGGAAATTTTCCCAGGGACTACTACCGTCTGGAAATTTTGTTTGTTGGCCTAGAATAATGAGTATTCCCTAATTGGTTTGGAGGAGGCACCCTAATATAATCTCAACCTTATTAATGAATATTCTTATATGATATTTTCCATCTTTTTTCCAAATAGTTTTCACAGGTCTAATAAACAAATTAATAACTATTTCAGAATATAATCATTATCATCTTAATTATCATCATTAACACATCAGCAGCAATGCATCTTTATGAGTTGTTTAACTTTCATTTAAGCTCAAACTAAATATCTCTCTTTTTTTTTTCTGAGGCAAGTGGGGCTAAGTGACTTTCCCAGGGTCACACAGCCAAGAAATGTTAAGTGTCTTAGGCCACATTTGAACTCAGGTCCTCCTGACTTCAGGGCTGGCGCTCTATCCACTACACCAACTAGCTGCCCCTAAATATCTCATATTCTTATTAAGGCCTTAAGAGGTAAGGATTTGCCCCAAGACAAATGTTGAGAAGTACAACCAATTAAAGCACAAACATTTATTAAGCACCTACACTGGCCAAGCACTATGCTCATTGCTGAATTAGAATTATGATTAGGATTAGAACTCAGCTCTCCTGTCTTCCAAGTTGAGGGTTCCTTGCACTAAACCATGCTGCTGTTCTAATCACCAAATTACCTTGTTCTGCAGGTAACTCAATATCTTGCTAAAGACACTTAGAACAATAAATCTGAGGTATAGTTATCTCAATGAACAAGTCTGTAACTCCTTAGCATAGTAATAATAATAGCTAGCATTTACATAATACCTAAGGTTTGCAAAGCACATATACAAACATATATGATGTTATGTATAATAAAAAATACAAAATATTATATGATATAAAATTAAAATAATGTAAGAAAATCTCATTTGATCTTTGCCACAACTTTGTGGGGCACATGTTATTATTACTGAGACTGAGAAGTTAAATGACTTGCTCAGAATCATAAAGCTAAATGTCTGAGGCAGGATTTGAATTCAGATCTTTTTAACTCCAAGTCCAGCATTCTACCCCCTAGACTGTCTAGAAGTCTCTATCATCTCTCAATATGTCAGGTATCTGTGATTTCATTAATTTGGGTGCTTTTTTCACCATAGCAGGTCTCAAACACTTTTTACATTAGGAAATGTTTTTTTATATGCTGCTGTGCTAGGGGGAAAATAATTTTTGGTTATGAGACAAGACACTACAGATAAATGGCTTTAATATCTTCAAACTTGCATCTAAGGATGTGGCCGCAAGTCTCACAGGGCAACTGGGGGCAGAAAGCTGCAGTAAAGCACATTGTCTTCTGTGACCCCAGACTCCTCTTCTGGGCCCTTTTCTCATTAGACCTTCCCTGCTTCTGTCCAAGATATGCAATGTTCTTTTTGTGCTTGTCTCCCATTAGTTCGTATCTTCAGTACTAAAAGTGATCTATATAAGGCAATTTAATAATAGATGATTTAATAAATAATGATTTAATAGATAAAGATCACAACACTTCTATATTTTAGAAGATAGTTGAATTGGTTGCTATGATAAATACAGACACATACACACACACACACACACACACACACACACACACACACA
>JAJPUD010023036.1:0-20537 GCA_023553655.1 Myrmecobius fasciatus | reverse complement strand
GATAGATAGATAGATAGATAGATAGATAGATAGATAGATAGATAGATATGTTGGTAAGAAAGCGGTAACTATAGATTAGATTGGTTTAAGCATATCTTGCTAAAATGGGATTTGAGCCAGATCTTGAAAGATGGATAAGAGATTTGGATAGGTGAACAAGTGATGAAAGGTCAATTCAGATAAGGGAAACAACTAGAATAACAGATTTTGGAAGATAGTTAGAAAGAAAGGCAGTTTGAGGGTGTATAATGATAGAGCTTAAATAACTGGCCAGGATTGGATTTTATCCAAGTGGAAGTGGAAAATAATTGAATGATTTTAAATTATGGGCCATCATGGTCATATCTGTAACTTGAGAAAATTTATCTGGCAGAAGTTTATAGGATGAATGGGAGGGAAAGAACCATTCAAGGCAAGTACAGGCATGAAGTTATAAGTACCTGAATGGATCAGTCAATAATAATTTATTAAGTACTTCCCTAGTGCCAGAAAGACCGCTATAACATACCATGATGGAAAGAGATCTGGTTTCAGATTCGGGATGATTTGGCTTCAAGTCTTACCTCTAATATATACTGACTTTACGATCATAGGCAAATCACTTAATATTTCTGTGTTTCAAGCAAATTTGTAAAGCAGATCCCCCTTGCAGATACAGAGGAAATATATAGCTATTTCTATATAGATAAATAGGAAATATATAGATTCATCCCTAATACCCGTACCAAAGAAATCATAGATTTAATTCAAAAGTCAATAAATAAACCAGAATATAAGAACTATGTGAGGTACTGAATTATAGAACAAAAAATAAGACCACCCTTGCCTTTAAGGAATACACATTCTTTCTAAAGAGACAATATGTATGCATATTTGCAAAATAACTATGAGGACAGCAGAAGGAGTGACATTAAAGGAAAGGTAGAGGCATGGCATTTAGTTTTTGGAATCAAGAAAGCTTCATGTAGTTGTCACTTAAGCTGAACTTTGAAAGAACGTAAGGATTCTAAGAAGCAGACATGAGGAGAGAACATTTTATAGTAGTGAGGGAAAGTTTGAACAAAAGAATAGAGAAGGAAGATGAAATATAGAGTCAGGAACAACAAACAGACCAGTTTGTCTGGATACCACAGTTCATAAAGAATAGGATGTAAATCTAGAAATATCACGTTTGAGACAGATTGTAGAAAGTTTTAAGTAAATTGGAAATTTTTTGAATTGGAAACCAATTGGAAATTGTATTTTATCCTAGAAGTAGTAGAGAGAGGGAGTTATTGTAGATTTAGGAGCAGGGGAGGGACATAAAACAGACTAAAATGATATTCCTATATTTTAGGAATATCACTTTGGTAGCTATGTGGAGGGAAAAGAAACATGCATCAGTGTGACTAAATAGGAAGCAATCCAATTAAATCTATTTGGAACTAGTTGAAAAGATAAGACTAAAAAAGGAGCTTAATGGTTCAATGTCAACTTTAAAGGACATCACCAATGCTACTGAAGTCAATAGTGACCCTGTAACATTTCACATTTTTATCCATAACTTGGACAAAAGTATGGATGGCCTACTTGTCAAATTTGCAAATGACACAAAACTGGGAGGGATATCTAATTCAAAATGACAAGTCAGGATACAAAAAGACTTTAATAAGCAAGGAGGGGGGAGAGTGGAAGGCAGAAGTGCATTGAGTTGAATCTAATGAAATAATGTTTAATAGGTGTAAATGTAAAGTTTTACATGTGATTTCAAAAAGTCAGCTTCACAGGTGCAGGATGGGAAAGACATGGTTAAATAGCAGTGTGCCTAAAAAGAGATTTGAGGACTTAAACATATTACAATCTCAATATAAATCAGCAATGTGATGTGACAGCCAAAAAAGCTCATTTAGTGATCCCAGAGTTCCTTAAAAGAGGCATAAGTTCCAGAAATAAGAGGGTGATAGTCCCTATATACACTGTTCTATAACAACCACATCTGCAATGTTTTATATATATATTCTTAGTGTCACTGTTTAAAAAACAATATTGATAACATTAATAAAATATTGATAAAAGGATATTGATACTCTTCATATCCAGGGTCAAATAAGCAAAATGGTAAAGAATAAAGAGTCAAAGTCATATCAGGATCAACTAAAGGAATTGGAGAAGATTAACCTGGGGAAGGTAAGACTCAGGAAGTGCACAATAGCTGTGTTCAAGTAGAAGACTGTCATATTGAAAGGGGATTAAATATTCCCTTTGGTCTCTAAAAGTCAAAATCAAAGGCTAAAACCAAAAAACTAATTTAGGCTTGAGTCAGGTAAATAATTCAAAATTTAGAGTGTCTATATACATTCATATTTGATTACTTGTTTAACAGAAGAGACATTCCTATATAAGAGAAAAAGAGAGCTGACCTTGAAATTCAGAAGACTTGACTTGAAGTAATTCTGGCAAGCTAGGCAAAGTACTTAATATTTAAGTGCCCCAGGAAATGCACTAAGACTCACTAATTTGGAGAGAAAATGTTGATCAGTAGAGGGATTTTCTTCATTTAACCTTAACCAATGAAATTACATATCTGGTCCCTGTTCCTATATAGTAGATATGTGTGTATGTGTGTGTGAGAGAGAGAGAGAGAGAGAGAGACAGAAAGAGAGACAGAGAGACAGAGACAGAGAGACAGAGACAGAGAGACAGAGACAGAGACAAAGATAGAAATAAGCACATATATATTATTTTTTACTTGTTGAGTCATTTTCAGCTTACTTTCCATGACCTCATTTAGAGTTTTCATGGAAGATATACTTGTGTGGTTTGCCACAACTAGCTTCTCTAGCTCATTTTATAGATTAGGAACTGAGGCAAACAGGATTAAGTGACTTGCCCAGGATCATATAGCTAGTAAGTGTTTGAAATTGGATTTGAACTCAGGTCCTCCTGACTCTAGGGCCTGTTCTGCCCCACCTATATGGTGTGTGTGTGTGTGTGTGTGTGTGTGTGTGTGTATGTATTGCAAGTTGCTGATAAGGTGCCAATCTATATGAGTAGAGGGAATTTCCTCATCTAGGAATTCCCTGCATTTAATGGGGAAAAACAGATTCAGTACAAACACAGGGCAAGGGGAGAGGGAGGAAGGAAGAGAAGGAAGGGAGAGAGAAGGAAAGACAGGGGGAGAGATGGAGGAGGGTAGAAAGAGAGAGGGAGAAAAGAGGACAGACAGAGACAGAGGGAGAAAGAGAAAAAAGGAGGGACAGAGGGAGAGAGACAGAAAGAGAGAGAGAGAGAGAGAGAGAGAGAGAGAAAGAGAGAGAGAGAGAGAGAGAAAGAGAGAGAGAGAGGAATGATTTCGGGAGAGTCTCAGATCAGCACCCAGGAGAGCACTAATAACTGGGAAATCAGAAAAGCCTCAGGCATTTAAAAAGATGTGGCATTTGAGCTGAGCTTATTACCCATGTGACTCTGGCAATGCACAATTCCTCTCAGACTCAGTTTCATCTATAAAATGAGCACATTGGACTAGATGAATTTTAAAGTCTCATCTAGCTCTAAATCCGATGAGCCTGTGCTATCCATTGTATTTCTTTTTAGACAGTTTTGCTCACATTCACACCTGGGCTATTGAGAAACAGGAGGTATGTTCTTACGTTCCTTAAGTTCAGTAAACACATCTTGCCTTGTCATATGTATACACAAGAAGAGTTCCACCTCTTCTATACATGTCCCTGAAATGTTCTGTGGTGTCTAAATTTCCCTGAAGATAAAACTTAAAATCCTCATTTGTACAAGGCCTGAGATTTGTTCTAATAGGGCACTAGATAACCTAACAGAACTGAGGATGCTTATCCTGGAGAAATGAAGTCTTGTGGTGCTGAGATAGTTATCTTCAAGTATTTGAAATGTCATATGTAAGGGAGATTACTTGTTTTGCTTATCTCCAGAGAGTAGAAGTGGGAGCAATGGATAAAAGTTGCAGAGAGGCAGATTTAGATTCTATGAAAAGATAACTTTCCTAACAATTAGGCCTATTCCAAAGTGAAATGGGCTGCCTCAGAAGGTAGTGGATTCCCCTTCACTAGAGGTCATTAAATGGAGAATAAATGACATCAAAGATGTCATTTGTCAAAATATTATAGAGGAGGTTTGAACCAAAAGATTTTTGAGGACTTTTCTAAGGAGGTTCTGGGATTTCTGATTGATTTTTTAAATCTCCCAATGACTACCATCCTAAATCATGTTTCTCCTTCATAGGTAAACTTCTAGAAATATTCCATGCTTGCTAAATTCTTTTCTTTATCAGCCACTTAACTTTTTAGTACCTTAAAAATGTCCTCTCACCCCCACCATTCAACTGAAACAGTATTCTTCAAGATCAGGGACCACTTAATTACCAAATGCATCAATCTATTCTCCCTCTTGTTCTTCCTTAATGTTTCTGCAGCACTGAAAGCAATGAATTACCCATCCTTCTGGTTACTCCTCTTTCTCTTGGCTCTTTTCTCATTGTTCTTTCCTGGTTCTTTTGTCTGGCCTTTCCTTTTTTGTGTTTTTTTTGTTAGTTTGTTTTCTTGTATTTACTCCCTAGATGTAGTTGCTCCCCCAAACACAGCAACATTATTTGTTCTCATAGTTTCAGTTATTATATCTATGCAAATGATCCCCAACTACACATATACAATACATTAATACATGCACAATTCATAATATATACAAATAAACAATCTCACATATATATATGTATGTATATACATTCATTCAAATTCTCCTTTCCCTTTGTTTTTCTCTCTTCATTTTCTCCTTTCCCCCAGCCTTATTTCCAATTAGTTTTAAAGATTTATGCATTTAAACAATACATTTGTTCAGTTTAATGATAGCTTTCATAAATACCCATGGAACAAACATCTGCGGTCAACCCTGCCTTTATGTAGTCTGGGATCTCTTTGTTTGATGCAAAAGGGAACACAGGAGAGCCACACAGGAAAGAACCTTTCTTAGTGTGGGAGAGGCAGCTCAGGAGCCTAGACTTTTGATCTCTAAATGGGGGCAAAATACAAGCCATTTCATAACTCATCTTTTAAGGCTAGAATTTGCATGAACGTAGAAAATGTTTTCTACATCTCCCTTATAGATTTGAACCAAAGCTCCACTGATATGTAAATATACAAACAAACAAACAAACACACACACACACACACATACACATATACAAATTCTCTCCCCTACCTCTATCCTCCACAAAGCTACCAAAGTAACCCTAGTGGCTGTTTGTTATATCCAGGATCAATTATAAAATCTTTAGCATTTAAAACAGTCACAATCAGATCCCTTCCTATCTATCCAACACCCATTGCACTTTATAGTATAAGTATATAATAACCTATTTATTCTTCCTAACTCATGGCATTCCATCTCTTACATGTTTGTTATCTCTGTGAAGATTTGACTTATGATTATAAATTTATGATCATATATGTGCACTCATAAACACACACTAAAAGGAGCATAGAGTGATCATATTCAATAATTTGAATATTCATGGTTAATATAGTTCTTGAGTTCCAAATAGAGAACTGAACATCAGTCAATCAACCAGTTAGTAAACATTTATTTATCAACTACTGTGTATCAAGCTAAACACTTTGAATCCAAAGAAAAGCAAAAAACTGTCCCTGTTCTCAAGGAACTCACAGTTTATTTGAAGACTCAATGTGAAAATAACTGGACAAACAAAATATAGGCAAGATAAAATGGAGATAATCAGCAGAGGAAAGAGAGTGAGAGTAAGGGGGAATCAGGAAAGATTTTCTATAGAGAGTAGGCTTTAATTGAGACTTGAAAGAAGTGAGGAGACAGAGGTTAGGAGAGAATTCAAGGAAAGTAAGGCCTCCAGTGTAAATGACTGGAATTTTGAACTAGAGGAATATTTTTGGTAATTGTTTTTACATTATTTACATTTTAAATAGTAGGATGTTCATGGCATTACAACCATCCTGGTTAAAGTTGCATTAGTGTTTCAGTTATGACCTTTACTTACAAGAAGTCTAACAATAACTTTTGTAAGGATATAAAACTGTATACTTTCAGCCTTAAGCAAAAAAGCAAAAAAGAATTATGATTATTGAGGAAAAATGCTTATAAAATCTTGAGGATCAAAAATTCAACACAATCAATCATTTTGAATTGTCATTACTACTAAATGGATAATGTTCTCAATCTATTAAATCACACTTTTTCAATGAACTGCCCCATCAAATGAATGAACTCATGAGATTTTAACATACCTCTAGTTCTAATATACTGACAAATACATTAGAATATTAAGGCTCCTTTAGGGAATGGTCTAGACTATCACACAAGTAAATCCTGAATTTAGAAACACCTTACATAACAGCTTCTATGAATTGTTATCAAATGAGAAATTTTTCATTTAAGTAATATATGATATATTATTAGATGATACATATGATTAAATGATAAAGTATAGCTATCTCTACATCCTATTCAATGTTTTGTTTCACTAACCTGATTTATACCAAATCAGCTGAGGGAGTTAGTAAGTCAGCATTCTCCCTTCTCCCTCTCAGCTTCTCCCAGCACAAAGTCAAGTAACATAATTCATTTCTGCCAAGTTCTTGGGATTCACTGAGTTAAATTATGAATTCTTGGGGAAAATATGTTCATTTTAGTGAGTTATCCTTTTTTCAAAGTACTATATATTTCCCTAGTCTTCAAGTCAGTCTTCATCAGAGAGCTATGCAGACATCAGTAGGACCTGATACAACAGAGCATGAACTTGTGTTTTTTGATTCATAGTTGGGAACAAATTACAAGTGCACTAGTTATTTAAATCAGCTCTTTGATAGATCAGGAATTGGAATATTTTTTAGGTTTTTTTTAACCGGGGGCCTATGAACTTGTTTTTAAAAATATTTTGATACTTGTCATTTCAATGTAATTACTTTCTTTTAAAATCATATATGTATATATATTGATTTTGTTCACTTAAAAATTGTATTCTGAGGAATCATCCATAAGTTTCACCATATTGTCATCAGACAATTATGTGTCAGATTGACACACACACACACACAAAAAAAAAAGGTTAAGAGTATCTGGTCCACATAGTCCCTGTACAGGAGTATTCATTTCAGAGGGCAATGCCTCTGAAGACAATACTTTGGGTAGCTCAGATTCTTGAGGTGACCCTTCCTGTGCACCTAAAATTTACACAATAAAAACACTATAATAAATAGTATTGATGATATATCCATCATGCATGGGTATATTGTGCCCAAATAATGTGGCCACCTCCCAGTTCATTGCATAATCAATTGGAGCATTAAAGTCCAAGCATTGTTCATATTTTTTTTCTCCCTATCAGAAAAGACCAACTTCTCAATGTATTCTGAAGATAATTTTTGGACTAGTTTTTCCTTTTGCACAAAGTTTTGCTTTCTAGCTGAAAGGCACAGCACATTAGTTTCTGTGTTCCATATCATGCAGTCTCAGCATTGTTAATGACTTTTTGCATTGACCCCATATAATTTGTTAGTATTTCCAATTGCACCACGCCTGGCAGAGCAGATTTTGAAGATCTGAAACCTTTAAGAACAAAATAATTTCTTGAATGTACTATAGCTCCATAACTCTCCCAGCCATTTTCTGCACTGTGATTTTTTTTTCATTTTTTTTTTGCCTCCTTTGTGTCACATTCAAGATTTTCTGCAGTGAGACAATCTCTTACATTTTTTTCTTCTTCTGTCTGCATCAAAGTTAGGACTTTGTTAGGGATGCCTGCTATCGGCATCTGTTACCTCTTTTTCTCAGGGGCTAAGGAGGAGGCTGCTGTGTGGCTGAAAAAGACTCTCATTCAGTTTGGAATTGCCTCTCTTTGCTTTCCTGTCACACTGTCAAGCTCAATCAGAACGCAAGGAAAGTGATACAGAAGCAAAGCTTTACTGGCGAGTCTTAGAACAAAGAGAGCTCCATAGCCTAGTACAGATTTCACATCCAATTTAACTCTTTGGAAAAGGATTTCAGGAAATACATAGTCAAGAGTTGAAAAAATGGAGTTGGGTCTACTATAAAGGCTAAAAGTATTATCCTGGCTTAGATAAGCTACAAAGATAGGTTGATACTATTTTCTAGCATAAACCACATTAGCTGGCATTACACATTGAGCTTTCTTTACTCGTTAAGTTGCAAGGAGATTTGAGAGGAATTTAGCAGCTACATAAAATGACTCTTTCATGATTCTAGCTTTACCAGTCATTTTAGTTGTACAAGGTGCATGAATAGCAAGGACCTAAATCATGTTGTTTAACAAATCTGGTATTAGAGGGTTAGTCTCAGTTTACTTATTAAGAATTTAGTTGAGTAAAGGATTTTAGGACTCAGTTCTTTGTATAGATGACAATGAAAGAGACCAATACTTGTATTTTTTTAACATAAATCAGCTACACATGTTTTGAACTGTGATGTTGGGCCCATAACGAATGTTTTGCATCCAGTGAATTTTTTTGAGGTAGGGTCACTGTAAGGAAGACTATTCACTGGGAAGAACCTAGCCTAGGTGAATGACTATTTTGATGGCCAATGCCACTAGTATATTTTCATAAACCTAGTTTGTACTCCTATTTACTTTAGGAATGACACTTTTAATTCCCCAAACTTTTTCATACTTAACTCCAGGCAAAAAGAAGACAAAGTTCAGATACATGTTTCCACTTTGTGACATTGCATTCCATTTCCCTCAATTTTGTATGATCTTCAATGAAAGCTGGTTCATGTCATACGAACCAGTGGCAATTGTTGAAAAAAAATTCAGAATTGTATTACTAATTAATCCTTTTAGCAGCAAAGACCAGTCCACGTTTAAACTGACTTTTTGCTTGAAACTTTTACAATCATTGAAATATTCTAGCTCAGGGAAAAGATAGTTTGTAAAATGTCATTGTCTAAAATGCCAAGTATTTATCATGCAGGAAATGATGGGGTATGGATGGGCAGAGCTGGTTTTTAGATACATCCTAAATATAGGGTGAAGCCAGATTTCCTAAGCAATTGTTGTCTGTATAATGATATTAGAAGAAATGCATCTTAAATAACTGCTAAAAGTTATCTTCATAGTAAAGAATCTATCTCTTCAGAAAATTCCCCATGAATAAGAGATGATTAGAAGCAAGCAGTATGATAGACACCCACATTCATCTCTGAATACAATTATGATATAAATTGGAAATGCTATTATGTTAGTGATCCATAATTAAGTAAGCAATTAAAAACAACAACAGTTCATTAACAAACTGTCATAGCTAAGCAGGCAAGTGTCCTAAGGTCATGGTCATGGCAATTGATGGAAATGACTAAAACTAAACCTTCCAAACAGCCAAACCCCAACCAGTGAACAAGGTTACCATTCCTAATTTGGGGTTTGGGAAAATGGTAAATTTAGCTGGAAAAATGAAAAAAGCACCAAAGCTTGGGAGAATGAGGTGAGATTGTTTTGCCTTAGGTTGCCTGAAATCTAATTAAATATTAGGACTGTACTGCTATATTTGATACTTACACTTAAAAAGGAAAATAAAATAACTTTGATACAGTAGGCTAAATTTTCTCATTGCTATACATCCAAGTGGATGATTTAGTCTATTTACCTTTGAGAAGGCTACACATGCAAAGTAATAGAAATGGTGAATGGAAGTGAGTGATGAATTACTGGCAAGATACCTATGAGAGCCAGATATTTACATGGATCTTTTTTAAAGAAAGTAGCCACCATTTCATAAATATTTTGATTTTATAAATTGTTCCCCAATATACACTGTTATTTCCAGAGAAACTATAGAGTGTCAGGCAAAAAGTCCTATCAACATTGAACAGGTTTGGTAAATAAGGATGCTTAAAAAAAGTGAAACAGTTAATCCCTGTACTAATTATTTGTCCTATTTTTGTTAATACAAATTAAATGTTTCACTTGGTTAATGACAAGTTTGATCAAACAGTTCATAAACTGATGGATTGACTTTGAAATGAATTCAGAAAAAAATGACATGATGTAGAGCTGGCAGAGGGCCGCCTCTAGTGGGAACAGATGCCCAACAAATTTGGCGAGTAGTTTTGTTCCCTTCTATCTGTTGCAGTTCACAATCCTAATGAATGTTATGTTTAAATAACATGAATAAAGATAAAGTGAAAATGAATTCAACTCCAGTTTGAGCAGCAGAATAAAAATGAGCAAACTGTATTATCTTCTGCCACCTAATCTGGGTTGAATTTCCTCTGTATCTTTTTTGTTTGTTGAAGAATCCTTTTCTTGAGTCTCCTTGGCCATTGACAAGGTCTTTTGAGATGAATATGAAAAGATAGATTTAAAGGTTAAGGCCAGGGTCAGATGGTTGCAGATGTTTTGTGAGAGATTGTTCAGTTCAGTTGCGGTACTTCTCCTGACTAAGGTATTTCAAACAGGCAGACTCATGGCCAGCAACTGTCAATGAATTTTGTTTGTCTCACAATTGATCCATGCAAACACAAACACAGATGAGATGAAGTGTTTGTTTTTTCTAAGGCAGGCAATTTTCTCCCCTTCCAAAGAATTGTCAGGCCAAGGAAGAAGTCACTATTTTTATTTCTAGTGAAGATAAGGATATTTTTAGGTTTGGATCTTCATATGAACATCTGTTATCATTAGATGACTAAAACATAGAAGCATCATGCAACAGGAATTGAAATGTAAGAGACTGCAATATATATTATATGTGTGTACTGCATTACAACATGAGATAGAGAAAAGAAATAAGGAAAGGGCTTAAAGTTGTAAATCATAAATATACTAATCTCTGGATTCCAGATTTCAGATTCTAATAAATATGCTGCTTAGAAATAAATTGTGGAAAACAGAGAAGAGTTCATGTAGAACATCCAAATGATCAATAGAGAAATAATTAATCCAGTACTCTCCTACTATAACAGGTATCATTATTCCATGAATTGAAACTAAATTACATGCATCTCCTATAAAAATTACTACCTTTAAAAAAAATTAACCTAATTTAACATAGCTAGCCTATAAACCTAAAAGAGAGAGATAATTCCTAGTGCCATTGTTAAACAAAGGTCCTATTTTATATATTTTCATTTAAATCTACTGCTTCTATAAAATTTTTTTGAAACATTTCCATGGCCCATTTGCCACCTAGCTCCCATGAGCATTTAAGGGATGAATAAAATAACATTGAGAAGGTGCTTTGAGATCCTACCATGACTAAATAAGGCCAATGCTATTCTATTGAATAAGATTCAGTCACTCAAAATTAAAGACTTTTTCTTCTGGGATCCCATTAAGAGACTTTGAATTAAAATACCTTTTGTAAATTCCTCTGTGAAATATGTAAGATCTTGAAAAATACAAGAGTGTATGAATTTCAGGACAACGTACTGATAGGGATCTTTTCTAGCGCCTTCTCCTCTCATCTTTTCAGCATCAGCCCAGTTCTACATTTACATCTTTCTGAATTTTATTCTGCATAATGTTACTAGTAAGACTGTGCTGCATTATTCTAGCATGATTCATTGTAAAATAGGTGCTTGATAAGGATTATTTTTAAAAGACCAAAAACCCCTAAAGTGATTACCCTCCTGAACTTCTTTTAAAAGAAGACAGATAGCAATCCCTTTCATCACCAAAAGGCAAATCCAGATTTTTTTCAAAACTATTTTAAGCATTTGCCTGCCACCTTAGATAACCAAATTGATTTCTAATGAGTTTTTTTAAAAGAACTTTTATTCTCTGTGGCTGTTTCTACCTCTGATCACTTTTCTACATTCCAGAAAATATAATGAATTGGTTCATCATTTTCATATACTGAAATCACTTAAAGATGCTTTAAGATTATGCAAAAAAAATGATCCATATCATTCCTATGGTTCTCTCTATGATAGTGCAAGAGCTTGAACTTAAAATTGGAAATGTAAGTTCTTAACCAGTTTCATGGTATCATGAGAAGGAAAGAAGATAGGAGGTGTTTATGCTTTGAGAATTATGTCTGGGCATTATGTCATTCCTAATTCTAAGCTAAAAGGATAATTTTTCTTTATAACATTCTCCATCCTAAAACTTCTTCATCCAACCAAATCTTTTAAATAGGGAACACCAAATAATAAATAGTATCATTTATTGGTAGATACTACACTGTCCCTATAGTTTTAGTATATAAAACTGGAAATTGACAGCTTCATTTTTGTACTATCTTAGTTATAAAAATACTTACTCCCTTCTCCCCCCAAAACCAAATTATAATTAAACTAGTTAACCGCTTAAAAAAAAAATATATATATATATACCTTATATCTATGGCTGTAATGCAAGTGTTAGTTTAAAAAGCATTATTTAAATTTCCTTCTAAATACTTGTTTGATAAGTAGGGGATATATATGATTTATTCATATCACAATTTGTTAAATCATGTTAGCTGCTTCTTTTCTAATTCACACCCTGCTGTCATTCTGTTTTTATATATGTTAGTTTAAAAAGATTTGCCAAACGTAAATAAGAACAATTACAGAATTATAGAGCAGGATTACTTTTTGGGGGGCGGGGGGGAATAACCATCAGTTGTATTCTCATCAACTGTCCTATTTGACTTCATCATTATGAAAAGTATTCAGGATGTGTAGAGGGTGAAGAGTGCAGAAGTGTGTTTTCATTTTGATATGATAGTGGCATTCAAGTTATTCTTCCCTTTACAATAGATTTTACCTAGCTTTATCTTCAGAGGAAGCTGCTCTCTGTTGAAAAGCAGAAGTGAATAGAAGTGTCATGACATGGGATTAACAGTACAACCGGATAGTAAATCAAATGTTGGAGATGAAAAAAGTATAATGTGACATGCATCAATAGAAGGAATTGGCACTATTTCACCGAGACTGGTAAAAAGATAATATTTAATAATCTGTTGAGGTTCTCAAGATCTGTACTTTAATACAACTTTCAAAAATGCATGGCCCATTTCAAGCAATCACTCTGTAATGGATCCAATCACCAAAAAAAAACATTTGCAGGGACTTTTTTTTAGCTTTTATTGAGGACTAATTCTAAGTAGAAACTATCCTAAGCATATTGAAGAGAGAGACAGAGAGACAAAGAGACAGAGACAGAGAGACAGAGAGAGACAGAGACACAGAGAGAGAGAGACAAAGAAAGACAGACACAGAGAGACAGAGACAGAGAGAGCAAGCAGGAGGAAAGAAGGGAGAGAGGAAAAGAGAGAGGGAAAAAAGGGAGAGAAACTGGAGTTTAAAAGCCCATAAATACCAACAATTATTTCTTCCTCTCTGTGGTTTACCACGTGGGAACATACATGTATACACATATATCTATCTTTGTATATAAACACTACAAGTTTACTTTATTGATTATTCATATTCTTCATTTTTATTCTTATTCTATCCTAGATAATATCACCAAAGAACTGTCTCTCTCTATTCTCCAATATTTTACTTATATTTTTCACATATGTGAATGCCAAGGTTTATATTTTAAAACTAGCACAGATACATCTACAGTATTTTGACCAAAGATTAGCAATCTACTCTGAGTACCTTTGAAAATAATTTTTCCCATGTTTTCCACTTTAGAGATTTCTATTCTTCCCTCTAGTAGGTACCCAAGTAGTCAAGCAAATTGAAATCAGCATTCTTTTCTATTCAATGGTTATAAATTATCTTCTGTGAGTGGCTATTTGCAAGACTGATTTAGGGAATTAATAAGATACACTTAACTTCATCAGCAGTGGTTTCATAGTGCAGACTTAGAAATCCCAAATGACTTTAAATTCACAACACATTTTTTTTCTGTATCCATTTCCTGTATAGCACAAGTTTTCCTAAGAATGGGGTTAAAGCTCTTTTGTGCCTAATATTTACTTAAAACTTTGTATGAAAATATTTCATGCCACCAAAGTCCATTAAATATTCAAACTTTAATATATATTCCTCAGAAACAAATGTACAGTTAGATAACATAAAGAATTATGAATGACTAATTATATTTTGCATATTTACAGCAAAGACAATTAGCAAATAGCTTTTATATGCAAAATAAATGAAAAAGTAATTAAAATGCACTAACTAGAGCAGGAATATCAAGTCTGTTGTCTTGTGATTCATTCCTAACAAACATAATAATTATGCATCCATTGTCATATAATTAAAACAGCTCTGTCCTTTAGAAAACTGGTTATTTACTGTATAATAACCTGAAGAGTGGCAGAAGTTCCTCATAATAGTGAGTAGGATAATTAAATATTTCTTCTTAGAAAATGCTCACCCAGTTTAGTTTATTATCATAAACTTTTACCAGCAAGCAGCTGTTCTTCTGGAATGCCAAGTGTCTTCTTAGGTCTTCCATTCAGTCTTAAAAAGTTATTTTAAGATTTGTTTTTAAGCTCTTTCTTTTTCTCATTGCTATTATGTTGAACAGTAAATGCCATTGGGTCACCTTTCTAAGACTGGTCCTCTGGTAACAATTTTATTTGAATACCCAAGTTCCAAAGACTTTTTGAAATAAATGTGTTCAGGGAGGTTCCACTACACATCCATGCCTATATTTCATGATACAAATGTACAAGAATTAATTATACTTTGTTTTCTACCAAAAGAATGAAATTCCTCAAGAAGAGAGTAAGAATATTATGGTTTGATCATTGGAGATGATTATGAATTGCACTATTATGTGCTGTGTCATTTGTAACCTACTGTAAGCTCTTAGTATATATTAAATGAACATTCTGTGAGTGTCACGGGAATGAGTATTTGCCTTTTAAATCAGCTGTGATTTTGCTTATTGCATTGGGATGTTTAGGTTAATGAAAGTTATATAAATCGTTCCCTACTCCTCCCCATGTAGAAGCTGTCTCGGCCATTTTGTTTCCTAAAAGCTTAGTGCATTATTACATGTGCGCCAATCAGTTGCCTGTTTTTTTAATTACTGCACGTTGTTTTCCCCCTGGCATGAACAGAGAAGCACAAGTACTAATGGCATCTAGAGGTAATTGATGGGAAAAAAATAAATTATTTTTCAAGTCTGTATGTAGATATTAACATAAGTGTTTATGAGTGGATCAATACATAGAAACCATGTGTATATAATGAATTTGCTAGTTTGTAAGAAAATTTGTGGAGAGAAAATATATAGCCAATTCTTTCTTGCTCATTCTGGAAGTCATTTAAGTTTTACTTTCTGCCCTATGTTTTACTTTCTCAATTAAATTTTTTTAAATTAAAACAGAATTGCAGAATTTTAGATATGGAATAGATCTTTGAAATCATTTGAGCCCTCTTGTTTTATGTAAAATAATTTTATTGATATATGTATTTTTATGCCATAAGCCTTTCTCATATTTTCTTTTATATTCTTCTTTCCTTCCCTTCGCAGAGAACCACCCTTAGAACAAAAAATACAAAAACATTTATAGGAAAATAATTTAGCAAAATTAATACAGTTTTTAAAGACTGGCATTATATGCAGTAATACACAGCCACCATTTCCCATATTTGCAAAAAAGTCAAGGAAGTATTTCATATATCTTATTTGGGGCCAAGCTTGGTCACTGTAGTTTCACAGGATTCAACTTCAAGTGTTTTGTTATTGTTCTTTCCAATAACATTATGGTCATTGTGCATATTATTTTCCTAATTCTGATTACTTCCTTCTGCATTGACTCATATGACTTCCTTGCTCTTCTATATCCAACAAATTCATTATTTTTCAGAACACCTGGAATCTTTGGATTCCAAGGGTTTCATGGATAGATTTTATGGATTTATGAACTCCAGTGGGAAAAGGGAATATCTTTCTTCCAATATAATTAATTGGTTTCCTTTGTAATTCTATGGATTTTATTTTATGTACTTAAAAACATTATACTGAGGAGTTCATAAGTTTCATCAGACTGCCAAATGGATCTGTGACACAAAAAGGCTAACACCATCTGAAAATAAAATGATATTTCATTGCATGCATATTACAAAACATGTTTGTCCATTCCCTCAATCATGGGCATATATTTTACAATTCTTTGCTACTACAAAAAGTGTTGTGTTCTTTCTTTTTCTTTTTTTCATTGATCTCCTCAGCTTAAGAGTGGGATTTCTGGGTATATGCTTAAGAGTGGGATTTCTGGAACAAAAGTTGTGAACATTTTATTCCTTTCTTAGCATGATGCCAAAATTCTTTCTAGAATGGCTGGACAAATTCAAAGTTCTACAAACAATGGTGCGCCTCCATCCAATTTTGACAATTCTTATTTTTGCCAACTTGGGATGTGTAAGGTGAAAATAGTGTATTGTTGTGATTTATATTTTTTCCTGTTTGTGATTTGAATCAGTGTTTCAACCCATTTGTTTTAAAGTTGAAAAAACTTAAGACCAGAAAAATTGATGTGGCTTGGCAAAAGCCACCTAAGAAGTGGTGGAACTAGAACTTAGTAGATAGACCAGAATCATTTCAGATGTGTAGTAGGTGAAAAATAAAACAAAACACTGACTTGGTGGTCTAAAGATCTAAACTCTAACACCTTAAATCAAAGAAAAGGATAATCTAAAATTGATTAAAATTAGAACAACATTCTTGGTCTTCTGCATTTTCATTTTTAAAAAATCTTCCTTATAACTTTCTTAGTTTCTGTTTTACTTTTAAAAATTTTAATAAACATCAAAATCTAAATCTAAATGAATCAGAAAATGTCTTCACCTCATTTAGGTTTCATATCATTAACTTAATGATGGGAGTTAGGTGAGAGAAGAGTCAAGATGATGAAGTAGCAAGAAGTGTATACCTCAGCATTGCCACCAAATTTTCTTCTCAATGATCTAGAAAATGTACCAGATTGAAATTTGATCAGAAAATCCAACTCAATGCTTATCTTGGTAAATAAATACAACTACAATTCTTTCTGAAATTAATCAACAATTATTTGTTTCATTGCTGAAACTAAAAAAGAATTAACAAAAAGTAAGTACATGTCTTCCCTTTTAAAGAAACAACCCTACTCTTAAGTCTCTTTGCTATTAAAGTGGGATTACTCTTATATTATAGAAAAAATTTTAACTATTGTCTTTTGATGCATTAGTTGTAAACCAAGGAAGGCCTAGGAAAGCTATGTATGCTGATCAAAAACATCTTCTATTTGGGGAAATTAGTCAAACCCTGAAATGTTAAGGGGAAAATCCTCTTATCAATAACCCAGGCATGTCCCCGTTTAATTGTATTACTAGCAACCCTTCACAATGCCTGTAGAAATAAATGAACTATACAAGGACCAGAAATTGAATCCCATTTATATATACACATATTCTCCTCTGAATATTTGCAAGTTGAACCATCCTGTATATTGGTTTGTAAATTCAGTAGTGTGTCAACTGGGGGGGGGGGCAGGGTTTAAGAAGTTCCTATTGAATACTTGGAATAATAGAAACAGCATATGGGTGCTCAAATTCATCTGAGATCCTAGAGAAAAATTATCTAGTCCTATCCCTTGACCTAGATAGAGAATTAGGACTGTGGACCAAATCACTTACATCAAGAATAACAATGAGACTCTTCAGTAGTTTATCTGAGCTAAATCCTTTTTCTTTTTTACATGACAGATTCCAACCTAGTGATGAAGGGTAAAGTGGTATGAGTAGTTTATTAAATTTATCCCCTTAATTTCTATAGTATTCACGTATCTCACACTTTCATGCTCTAGGCAACTAAGATCCTGTAAGTTGTACAAAAAAGAACTAACTTGCATTAGTAGAGGGAATTTCCTTTTCTAGAAATTCCAAGTAACAATGAAATCATAGGTATAGTTCATTTCCCTATCCCTAGTCACTTTTGGTAGATCTACGATTTCATCAGTGTGGGTACTCCCTCTAACAGTTTTTATTACAACCTGTCCAAGTCTTCTCATCTTGTCAGAGTCTTGTCCATTTCCCCCCTTCTTTTAAATTCTCCTCAAAGGGTTTAATTAATATTCTGAAGAACTTTCTTTTGTTCTATTAGCATTTGGAGGATACTAACATAGTATTTGGGATATCTATTTAATGCAGCTCATTCTTGATACATGATCATTCCATTTAATTTTCTATTATGAGTCAGATTTATAACATAAATTATGTTAAAGTTTAAAAGAACAAAGAATTAGAAATTAAGTGGATGCTTATTAAAGATTAGCTGAAAAGGCTAAAGCATATGAATGGAATAGAACATATGTACATCAAGGAATGACAGACATGAGAAAGTCAAAGAAATATGGACATTTTGAATAAAGTAATATAGAATGTAATAAACAAAAACAATTAAGGATATATACAATTACAATGATGTCACTGAAGAGATTATTAAAAAGAAATTAAACACTAAATAACTGAGAAATTAAAGAAGGGATAATGAAACATGTATATCTTCATATCAAAGAGGGAGAGAAATAGCAGATGTTATCAGATGTAGCCATTGTTTTGGAAATTTTGATAAATTGTTTTTCTTTGCAACATGGCATAGTTCAATCTGAATAACAGTCAGAGATACAAAGTGTGATAAAAATGGTTCTTGATATCAGTGTTATATCAGAGGTTATAGTTGGCCAGTTAAGTATTCATCACCACCCTATCCTCCTTAGCATTTCCCTTTATCTTTTTTCATTAGGCACAACCTGTTACAAAAATAATCCTCTTTTTTTTTTTTTTAAACCTAGGAGCAATACAATGGCCCTTTGGTTCATGTGATTTACTCTACTCTTTTACTGCTTTGTGAATTTTTATACAGCCAAGGAGATAGACTGCTATTGCTGTTCTTCTTAGGTCTCTATCCCTTCCCTCAGTCTTTCTAACAAATTATATATGTCTCTTTAAGAATTCAAAGGAGATAGAGGAGGCACACCACCTTTTAGCTCAAATGAATGAAAAATCATTTTCACAGCTGAAAGGGGATGTATTTTTAACTCCTTCCCTTGAACTACAAATCAAAGGATGTCAATCAGTTCTCAAGTCCTTATTCCAAAGGCATCAATTTATACACACACACATACACACACGCACACGCACACACACACACACACACACACACACACACACACATGATCAATGTTCCTGAATGATATATTGGCTTCAAAAATTGCCCCATTGTCTCTTCGAAAGAAAAAAGAGAAAAATGTGTATCTCAATCTTCTTATGCAACTTTCCCAGAAGAGTGTTCAGAAGAATTGCAAGGAAAAAACTAATAATTTATCACTACCACCGCCACTCCCAAACCATAAAATAAGAAAAAATATATTCAAATGATTCTATGATGTCAGAATTTGGACGTTCCCTCCAACAATGCAGATATCAACCCATCCACATTTACTTATACTATATTATTTATCCACATCTTCCTTAAATTTTTCCACAGAGGATCTACTGTAAAGATACCAGTGAAGTAATCTGCCTAATAGAATAATGAAAAATGGGGGTAGTGCTCTGTTTTTTAACTACATGGCCAACCTATCTTCACTTCTTTAATATAATTCCTTAATTATGTCTCTTATTTATGTTCTTTGGAGTACTTCTTTGGGGATATTGTTGCAGCCTGTTTATATCTAATATGCAGCTCTCCATTGGCCTTCATGTGATATCCATTTTTACTTCTTTAGAGACAGTTGTACTCCATGTCTTGCTGCTTTATAGCTATAATTGTCAAATATTATAAGTTCTTTGCTTTCATAAAACACTTTGGGTCAAGAAAGAAATACTATAAAGTATTTTGAATTTAAATTTAAATAAAGTAAGGTATTTTGCTCTCCTCCTCCTATTGAATTCTGAAACTGACTTGCCTAACTATGTTGTTTAGGTGAAATATACCTACTTTTGGACTAATTTTATTAGGTGTCCATCCAAACATATGTTGAAGTTTGGGCAATAGACATTTACCATCCATTTGATCTTTACTGTTTGGTTGGATAGTACAAACTCTCTCAAGTGATAACAGATTTCTTCTAGGAGACAGTAGTGTTACAGGTCTTGATGAAATCAGCACAATATCCTTGGCAAGTAAGAGCATTTGGTGGAATCTCACTATCAATAGAAAATTCTCTTTTGTCTGCATTGGGAAGAACCCCCCTCATCAGGGGCAGTTAGGTGATGCAGTGGATAGAGTACCTGCCCTGAAGTCGGGGGACTTGAGTTCAAATCTGGCCTCAGACACTTAATACTTTATATATATATATATATATATGTATGTATGTATGTATATATATATATACATATATATATATAATGTGTGTATGTATATATATATAGTTGAATATATTTTTCTTATTTTATGGTTTGGGGCTGGTAGTGGTGGTAGTGGTAAATTATTAGTTTTTGCCTTGGAATTCTTCTGAACACTCAGAAATACTTTCTGGGAAAGTTGCATAAGAAGACTGAGATATACATTTTTCTCTTTTTTCTTTCGAAGAGACAATGGGGCAATTTTTTGAAGCCAATATATCATTTAGGAACATTGATCGTGTGTGTGTGTGTGTGTGTGTGTGTGT
>JAJPUD010023035.1:0-15000 GCA_023553655.1 Myrmecobius fasciatus | reverse complement strand
TAGAGAACTGAACATCAGTCAATCAACCAGTTAGTAAACATTTATTTATCAACTACTGTGTATCAAGCTAAACACTTTGAATCCAAAGAAAAGCAAAAAACTGTCCCTGTTCTCAAGGAACTCACAGTTTATTTGAAGACTCAATGTGAAAATAACTGGACAAACAAAATATAGGCAAGATAAAATGGAGATAATCAGCAGAGGAAAGAGAGTGAGAGTAAGGGGGAATCAGGAAAGATTTTCTATAGAGAGTAGGCTTTAATTGAGACTTGAAAGAAGTGAGGAGACAGAGGTTAGGAGAGAATTCAAGGAAAGTAAGGCCTCCAGTGTAAATGCCTGGAATTTTGAACTAGAGGAATATTTTTGGTAATTGTTTTTACATTATTTACATTTTAAATAGTAGGATGTTCATGGCATTACAACCATCCTGGTTAAAGTTGCATTAGTGTTTCAGTTATGACCTTTACTTACAAGAAGTCTAACAATAACTTTTGTAAGGATATAAAACTGTATACTTTCAGCCTTAAGCAAAAAAGCAAAAAAGAATTATGATTATTGAGGAAAAATGCTTATAAAATCTTGAGGATCAAAAATTCAACACAATCATTTTGAATTGTCATTACTACTAAATGGATAATGTTCTCAATCTATTAAATCACACTTTTTCAATGAACTGCCCCATCAAATGAATGAACTCATGAGATTTTAACATACCTCTAGTTCTAATATACTGACAAATACATTAGAATATTAAGGCTCCTTTAGGGAATGGTCTAGACTATCACACAAGTAAATCCTGAATTTAGAAACACCTTACATAACAGCTTCTATGAATTGTTATCAAATGAGAAATTTTTCATTTAAGTAATATATGATATATTATTAGATGATAAATATGATTAAATGATAAAGTATAGCTATCTCTACATCCTATTCAATGTTTTGTTTCACTAACCTGATTTATACCAAATCAGCTGAGGGAGTTAGTAAGTCAGCATTCTCCCTTCTCCCTCTCAGCTTCTCCCAGCACAAAGTCAAGTAACATAATTCATTTCTGCCAAGTTCTTGGGATTCACTGAGTTAAATTATGAATTCTTGGGGAAAATATGTTCATTTTAGTGAGTTATCCTTTTTTCAAAGTACTATATATTTCCCTAGTCTTCAAGTCAGTCTTCATCAGAGAGCTATGCAGACATCAGTAGGACCTGATACAACAGAGCATGAACTTGTGTTTTTTGATTCATAGTTGGGAACAAATTACAAGTGCACTAGTTATTTAAATCAGCTCTTTGATAGATCAGGAATTGGAATATTTTTTAGGTTTTTTTTAACCGGGGGCCTATGAACTTGTTTTTAAAAATATTTTGATACTTGTCATTTCAATGTAATTACTTTCTTTTAAAATCATATATGTATATATATTGATTTTGTTCACTTAAAAATTGTATTCTGAGGAATCATCCATAAGTTTCACCATATTGTCATCAGACAATTATGTGTCAGATTGACACACACACACACACACACACACACACAAAAAAAAAAGGTTAAGAGTATCTGGTCCACATAGTCCCTGTACAGGAGTATTCATTTCAGAGGGCAATGCCTCTGAAGACAATACTTTGGGTAGCTCAGATTCTTGAGGTGACCCTTCCTGTGCACCTAAAATTTACACAATAAAAACACTATAATAAATAGTATTGATGATATATCCATCATGCATGGGTATATTGTGCCCAAATAATGTGGCCACCTCCCAGTTCATTGCATAATCAATTGGAGCATTAAAGTCCAAGCATTGTTCATATTTTTTTTCTCCCTATCAGAAAAGACCAACTTCTCAATGTATTCTGAAGATAATTTTTGGACTAGTTTTTCCTTTTGCACAAAGTTTTGCTTTCTAGCTGAAAGGCACAGCACATTAGTTTCTGTGTTCCATATCATGCAGTCTCAGCATTGTTAATGACTTTTTGCATTGACCCCATATAATTTGTTACTATTTCCAATTGCACCACGCCTGGCAGAGCAGATTTTGAAGATCTGAAACCTTTAAGAACAAAATAATTTCTTGAATGTACTATAGCTCCATAACTCTCCCAGCCATTTTCTGCACTGTGATTTTTTTTTCATTTTTTTTTTTGCCTCCTTTGTGTCACATTCAAGATTTTCTGCAGTGAGACAATCTCTTACATTTTTTTCTTCTTCTGTCTGCATCAAAGTTAGGACTTTGTTAGGGATGCCTGCTATCGGCATCTGTTACCTCTTTTTCTCAGGGGCTAAGGAGGAGGCTGCTGTGTGGCTGAAAAAGACTCTCATTCAGTTTGGAATTGCCTCTCTTTGCTTTCCTGTCACACTGTCAAGCTCAATCAGAACGCAAGGAAAGTGATACAGAAGCAAAGCTTTACTGGCGAGTCTTAGAACAAAGAGAGCTCCATAGCCTAGTACAGATTTCACATCCAATTTAACTCTTTGGAAAAGGATTTCAGGAAATACATAGTCAAGAGTTGAAAAAATGGAGTTGGGTCTACTATAAAGGCTAAAAGTATTATCCTGGCTTAGATAAGCTACAAAGATAGGTTGATACTATTTTCTAGCATAAACCACATTAGCTGGCATTACACATTGAGCTTTCTTTACTCGTTAAGTTGCAAGGAGATTTGAGAGGAATTTAGCAGCTACATAAAATGACTCTTTCATGATTCTAGCTTTACCAGTCATTTTAGTTGTACAAGGTGCATGAATAGCAAGGACCTAAATCATGTTGTTTAACAAATCTGGTATTAGAGGGTTAGTCTCAGTTTACTTATTAAGAATTTAGTTGAGTAAAGGATTTTAGGACTCAGTTCTTTGTATAGATGACAATGAAAGAGACCAATACTTGTATTTTTTTAACATAAATCAGCTACACATGTTTTGAACTGTGATGTTGGGCCCATAACGAATGTTTTGCATCCAGTGAATTTTTTTGAGGTAGGGTCACTGTAAGGAAGACTATTCACTGGGAAGAACCTAGCCTAGGTGAATGACTATTTTGATGGCCAATGCCACTAGTATATTTTCATAAACCTAGTTTGTACTCCTATTTACTTTAGGAATGACACTTTTAATTCCCCAAACTTTTTCATACTTAACTCCAGGCAAAAAGAAGACAAAGTTCAGATACATGTTTCCACTTTGTGACATTGCATTCCATTTCCCTCAATTTTGTATGATCTTCAATGAAAGCTGGTTCATGTCATACGAACCAGTGGCAATTGTTGAAAAAAAAATTCAGTATTGTATTACTAATTAATCCTTTTAGCAGCAAAGACCAGTCCACGTTTAAACTGACTTTTTGCTTGAAACTTTTACAATCATTGAAATATTCTAGCTCAGGGAAAAGATAGTTTGTAAAATGTCATTGTCTAAAATGCCAAGTATTTATCATGCAGGAAATGATGGGGTATGGATGGGCAGAGCTGGTTTTTAGATACATCCTAAATATAGGGTGAAGCCAGATTTCCTAAGCAATTGTTGTCTGTATAATGATATTAGAAGAAATGCATCTTAAATAACTGCTAAAAGTTATCTTCATAGTAAAGAATCTATCTCTTCAGAAAATTCCCCATGAATAAGAGATGATTAGAAGCAAGCAGTATGATAGACACCCACATTCATCTCTGAATACAATTATGATATAAATTGGAAATGCTATTATGTTAGTGATCCATAATTAAGTAAGCAATTAAAAACAACAACAGTTCATTAACAAACTGTCATAGCTAAGCAGGCAAGTGTCCTAAGGTCATGGTCATGGCAATTGATGGAAATGACTAAAACTAAACCTTCCAAACAGCCAAACCCCAACCAGTGAACAAGGTTACCATTCCTAATTTGGGGTTTGGGAAAATGGTAAATTTAGCTGGAAAAATGAAAAAAGCACCAAAGCTTGGGAGAATGAGGTGAGATTGTTTTGCCTTAGGTTGCCTGAAATCTAATTAAATATTAGGACTGTACTGCTATATTTGATACTTACACTTAAAAAGGAAAATAAAATAACTTTGATACAGTAGGCTAAATTTTCTCATTGCTATACATCCAAGTGGATGATTTAGTCTATTTACCTTTGAGAAGGCTACACATGCAAAGTAATAGAAATGGTGAATGGAAGTGAGTGATGAATTACTGGCAAGATACCTATGAGAGCCAGATATTTACATGGATCTTTTTTAAAGAAAGTAGCCACCATTTCATAAATATTTTGATTTTATAAATTGTTCCCCAATATACACTGTTATTTCCAGAGAAACTATAGAGTGTCAGGCAAAAAGTCCTATCAACATTGAACAGGTTTGGTAAATAAGGATGCTTAAAAAAAGTGAAACAGTTAATCCCTGTACTAATTATTTGTCCTATTTTTGTTAATACAAATTAAATGTTTCACTTGGTTAATGACAAGTTTGATCAAACAGTTCATAAACTGATGGATTGACTTTGAAATGAATTCAGAAAAAAATGACATGATGTAGAGCTGGCAGAGGGCCGCCTCTAGTGGGAACAGATGCCCAACAAATTTGGCGAGTAGTTTTGTTCCCTTCTATCTGTTGCAGTTCACAATCCTAATGAATGTTATGTTTAAATAACATGAATAAAGATAAAGTGAAAATGAATTCAACTCCAGTTTGAGCAGCAGAATAAAAATGAGCAAACTGTATTATCTTCTGCCACCTAATCTGGGTTGAATTTCCTCTGTATCTTTTTTGTTTGTTGAAGAATCCTTTTCTTGAGTCTCCTTGGCCATTGACAAGGTCTTTTGAGATGAATATGAAAAGATAGATTTAAAGGTTAAGGCCAGGGTCAGATGGTTGCAGATGTTTTGTGAGAGATTGTTCAGTTCAGTTGCGGTACTTCTCCTGACTAAGGTATTTCAAACAGGCAGACTCATGGCCAGCAACTGTCAATGAATTTTGTTTGTCTCACAATTGATCCATGCAAACACAAACACAGATGAGATGAAGTGTTTGTTTTTTCTAAGGCAGGCAATTTTCTCCCCTTCCAAAGAATTGTCAGGCCAAGGAAGAAGTCACTATTTTTATTTCTAGTGAAGATAAGGATATTTTTAGGTTTGGATCTTCATATGAACATCTGTTATCATTAGATGACTAAAACATAGAAGCATCATGCAACAGGAATTGAAATGTAAGAGACTGCAATATATATTATATGTGTGTACTGCATTACAACATGAGATAGAGAAAAGAAATAAAGAAAGGGCTTAAAGTTGTAAATCATAAATATACTAATCTCTGGATTCCAGATTTCAGATTCTAATAAATATGCTGCTTAGAAATAAATTGTGGAAAACAGAGAAGAGTTCATGTAGAACATCCAAATGATCAATAGAGAAATAATTAATCCAGTACTCTCCTACTATAACAGGTATCATTATTCCATGAATTGAAACTAAATTACATGCATCTCCTATAAAAATTACTACCTTTAAAAAAAATTAACCTAATTTAACATAGCTAGCCTATAAACCTAAAAGAGAGAGATAATTCCTAGTGCCATTGTTAAACAAAGGTCCTATTTTATATATTTTCATTTAAATCTACTGCTTCTATAAAATTTTTTTGAAACATTTCCATGGCCCATTTGCCACCTAGCTCCCATGAGCATTTAAGGGATGAATAAAATAACATTGAGAAGGTGCTTTGAGATCCTACCATGACTAAATAAGGCCAATGCTATTCTATTGAATAAGATTCAGTCACTCAAAATTAAAGACTTTTTCTTCTGGGATCCCATTAAGAGACTTTGAATTAAAATACCTTTTGTAAATTCCTCTGTGAAATATGTAAGATCTTGAAAAATACAAGAGTGTATGAATTTCAGGACAACGTACTGATAGGGATCTTTTCTAGCGCCTTCTCCTCTCATCTTTTCAGCATCAGCCCAGTTCTACATTTACATCTTTCTGAATTTTATTCTGCATAATGTTACTAGTAAGACTGTGCTGCATTATTCTAGCATGATTCATTGTAAAATAGGTGCTTGATAAGGATTATTTTTAAAAGACCAAAAACCCCTAAAGTGATTACCCTCCTGAACTTCTTTTAAAAGAAGACAGATAGCAATCCCTTTCATCACCAAAAGGCAAATCCAGATTTTTTTCAAAACTATTTTAAGCATTTGCCTGCCACCTTAGATAACCAAATTGATTTCTAATGAGTTTTTTTAAAAGAACTTTTATTCTCTGTGGCTGTTTCTACCTCTGATCACTTTTCTACATTCCAGAAAATATAATGAATTGGTTCATCATTTTCATATACTGAAATCACTTAAAGATGCTTTAAGATTATGCAAAAAAAATGATCCATATCATTCCTATGGTTCTCTCTATGATAGTGCAAGAGCTTGAACTTAAAATTGGAAATGTAAGTTCTTAACCAGTTTCATGGTATCATGAGAAGGAAAGAAGATAGGAGGTGTTTATGCTTTGAGAATTATGTCTGGGCATTATGTCATTCCTAATTCTAAGCTAAAAGGATAATTTTTCTTTATAACATTCTCCATCCTAAAACTTCTTCATCCAACCAAATCTTTTAAATAGGGAACACCAAATAATAAATAGTATCATTTATTGGTAGATACTACACTGTCCCTATAGTTTTAGTATATAAAACTGGAAATTGACAGCTTCATTTTTGTACTATCTTAGTTATAAAAATACTTACTCCCTTCTCCCCCCAAAACCAAATTATAATTAAACTAGTTAACCGCTTAAAAATATATATATATATATATACCTTATATCTATGGCTGTAATGCAAGTGTTAGTTTAAAAAGCATTATTTAAATTTCCTTCTAAATACTTGTTTGATAAGTAGGGGATATATATGATTTATTCATATCACAATTTGTTAAATCATGTTAGCTGCTTCTTTTCTAATTCACACCCTGCTGTCATTCTGTTTTTATATATGTTAGTTTAAAAAGATTTGCCAAACGTAAATAAGAACAATTACAGAATTATAGAGCAGGATTACTTTTTGGGGGGCGGGGGGGAATAACCATCAGTTGTATTCTCATCAACTGTCCTATTTGACTTCATCATTATGAAAAGTATTCAGGATGTGTAGAGGGTGAAGAGTGCAGAAGTGTGTTTTCATTTTGATATGATAGTGGCATTCAAGTTATTCTTCCCTTTACAATAGATTTTACCTAGCTTTATCTTCAGAGGAAGCTGCTCTCTGTTGAAAAGCAGAAGTGAATAGAAGTGTCATGACATGGGATTAACAGTACAACCGGATAGTAAATCAAATGTTGGAGATGAAAAAAGTATAATGTGACATGCATCAATAGAAGGAATTGGCACTATTTCACCGAGACTGGTAAAAAGATAATATTTAATAATCTGTTGAGGTTCTCAAGATCTGTACTTTAATACAACTTTCAAAAATGCATGGCCCATTTCAAGCAATCACTCTGTAATGGATCCAATCACCAAAAAAAACATTTGCAGGGACTTTTTTTTAGCTTTTATTGAGGACTAATTCTAAGTAGAAACTATCCTAAGCATATTGAAGAGAGAGACAGAGAGACAAAGAGACAGAGACAGAGAGACAGAGAGAGACAGAGACACAGAGAGAGAGAGACAAAGAAAGACAGACACAGAGAGACAGAGACAGAGAGAGCAAGCAGGAGGAAAGAAGGGAGAGAGGAAAAGAGAGAGGGAAAAAAGGGAGAGAAACTGGAGTTTAAAAGCCCATAAATACCAACAATTATTTCTTCCTCTCTGTGGTTTACCACGTGGGAACATACATGTATACACATATATCTATCTTTGTATATAAACACTACAAGTTTACTTTATTGATTATTCATATTCTTCATTTTTATTCTTATTCTATCCTAGATAATATCACCAAAGAACTGTCTCTCTCTATTCTCCAATATTTTACTTATATTTTTCACATATGTGAATGCCAAGGTTTATATTTTAAAACTAGCACAGATACATCTACAGTATTTTGACCAAAGATTAGCAATCTACTCTGAGTACCTTTGAAAATAATTTTTCCCATGTTTTCCACTTTAGAGATTTCTATTCTTCCCTCTAGTAGGTACCCAAGTAGTCAAGCAAATTGAAATCAGCATTCTTTTCTATTCAATGGTTATAAATTATCTTCTGTGAGTGGCTATTTGCAAGACTGATTTAGGGAATTAATAAGATACACTTAACTTCATCAGCAGTGGTTTCATAGTGCAGACTTAGAAATCCCAAATGACTTTAAATTCACAACACATTTTTTTTCTGTATCCATTTCCTGTATAGCACAAGTTTTCCTAAGAATGGGGTTAAAGCTCTTTTGTGCCTAATATTTACTTAAAACTTTGTATGAAAATATTTCATGCCACCAAAGTCCATTAAATATTCAAACTTTAATATATATTCCTCAGAAACAAATGTACAGTTAGATAACATAAAGAATTATGAATGACTAATTATATTTTGCATATTTACAGCAAAGACAATTAGCAAATAGCTTTTATATGCAAAATAAATGAAAAAGTAATTAAAATGCACTAACTAGAGCAGGAATATCAAGTCTGTTGTCTTGTGATTCATTCCTAACAAACATAATAATTATGCATCCATTGTCATATAATTAAAACAGCTCTGTCCTTTAGAAAACTGGTTATTTACTGTATAATAACCTGAAGAGTGGCAGAAGTTCCTCATAATAGTGAGTAGGATAATTAAATATTTCTTCTTAGAAAATGCTCACCCAGTTTAGTTTATTATCATAAACTTTTACCAGCAAGCAGCTGTTCTTCTGGAATGCCAAGTGTCTTCTTAGGTCTTCCATTCAGTCTTAAAAAGTTATTTTAAGATTTGTTTTTAAGCTCTTTCTTTTTCTCATTGCTATTATGTTGAACAGTAAATGCCATTGGGTCACCTTTCTAAGACTGGTCCTCTGGTAACAATTTTATTTGAATACCCAAGTTCCAAAGGACTTTTAGAAATAAATGTGTTCAGGGAGGTTCCACTACACATCCATGCCTATATTTCATGATACAAATGTACAAGAATTAATTATACTTTGTTTTCTACCAAAAGAATGAAATTCCTCAAGAAGACAGTAAGAATATTATGGTTTGATCATTGGAGATGATTATGAATTGCACTATTATGTGCTGTGTCATTTGTAACCTACTGTAAGCTCTTAGTATATATTAAATGAACATTCTGTGAGTGTCACGGGAATGAGTATTTGCCTTTTAAATCAGCTGTGATTTTGCTTATTGCATTGGGATGTTTAGGTTAATGAAAGTTATATAAATCGTTCCCTACTCCTCCCCATGTAGAAGCTGTCTCGGCCATTTTGTTTCCTAAAAGCTTAGTGCATTATTACATGTGCGCCAATCAGTTGCCTGTTTTTTTAATTACTGCACGTTGTTTTCCCCCTGGCATGAACAGAGAAGCACAAGTACTAATGGCATCTAGAGGTAATTGATGGGAAAAAAATAAATTATTTTTCAAGTCTGTATGTAGATATTAACATAAGTGTTTATGAGTGGATCAATACATAGAAACCATGTGTATATAATGAATTTGCTAGTTTGTAAGAAAATTTGTGGAGAGAAAATATATAGCCAATTCTTTCTTGCTCATTCTGGAAGTCATTTAAGTTTTACTTTCTGCCCTATGTTTTACTTTCTCAATTAAATTTTTTTAAATTAAAACAGAATTGCAGAATTTTAGATATGGAATAGATCTTTGAAATCATTTGAGCCCTCTTGTTTTATGTAAAATAATTTTATTGATATATGTATTTTTATGCCATAAGCCTTTCTCATATTTTCTTTTATATTCTTCTTTCCTTCCCTTCGCAGAGAACCACCCTTAGAACAAAAAATACAAAAACATTTATAGGAAAATAATTTAGCAAAATTAATACAGTTTTTAAAGACTGGCATTATATGCAGTAATACACAGCCACCATTTCCCATATTTGCAAAAAAGTCAAGGAAGTATTTCATATATCTTATTTGGGGCCAAGCTTGGTCACTGTAGTTTCACAGGATTCAACTTCAAGTGTTTTGTTATTGTTCTTTCCAATAACATTATGGTCATTGTGCATATTATTTTCCTAATTCTGATTACTTCCTTCTGCATTGACTCATATGACTTCCTTGCTCTTCTATATCCAACAAATTCATTATTTTTCAGAACACCTGGAATCTTTGGATTCCAAGGGTTTCATGGATAGATTTTATGGATTTATGAACTCCAGTGGGAAAAGGGAATATCTTTCTTCCAATATAATTAATTGGTTTCCTTTGTAATTCTATGGATTTTATTTTATGTACTTAAAAACATTATACTGAGGAGTTCATAAGTTTCATCAGACTGCCAAATGGATCTGTGACACAAAAAGGCTAACACCATCTGAAAATAAAATGATATTTCATTGCATGCATATTACAAAACATGTTTGTCCATTCCCTCAATCATGGGCATATATTTTACAATTCTTTGCTACTACAAAAAGTGTTGTGTTCTTTCTTTTTCTTTTTTTCATTGATCTCCTCAGCTTAAGAGTGGGATTTCTGGGTATATGCTTAAGAGTGGGATTTCTGGAACAAAAGTTGTGAACATTTTATTCCTTTCTTAGCATGATGCCAAAATTCTTTCTAGAATGGCTGGACAAATTCAAAGTTCTACAAACAATGGTGCGCCTCCATCCAATTTTGACAATTCTTATTTTTGCCAACTTGGGATGTGTAAGGTGAAAATAGTGTATTGTTGTGATTTATATTTTTTCCTGTTTGTGATTTGAATCAGTGTTTCAACCCATTTGTTTTAAAGTTGAAAAAACTTAAGACCAGAAAAATTGATGTGGCTTGGCAAAAGCCACCTAAGAAGTGGTGGAACTAGAACTTAGTAGATAGACCAGAATCATTTCAGATGTGTAGTAGGTGAAAAATAAAACAAAACACTGACTTGGTGGTCTAAAGATCTAAACTCTAACACCTTAAATCAAAGAAAAGGATAATCTAAAATTGATTAAAATTAGAACAACATTCTTGGTCTTCTGCATTTTCATTTTTAAAAAATCTTCCTTATAACTTTCTTAGTTTCTGTTTTACTTTTAAAAATTTTAATAAACATCAAAATCTAAATCTAAATGAATCAGAAAATGTCTTCACCTCATTTAGGTTTCATATCATTAACTTAATGATGGGAGTTAGGTGAGAGAAGAGTCAAGATGATGAAGTAGCAAGAAGTGTATACCTCAGCATTGCCACCAAATTTTCTTCTCAATGATCTAGAAAATGTACCAGATTGAAATTTGATCAGAAAATCCAACTCAATGCTTATCTTGGTAAATAAATACAACTACAATTCTTTCTGAAATTAATCAACAATTATTTGTTTCATTGCTGAAACTAAAAAAGAATTAACAAAAAGTAAGTACATGTCTTCCCTTTTAAAGAAACAACCCTACTCTTAAGTCTCTTTGCTATTAAAGTGGGATTACTCTTATATTATAGAAAAAATTTTAACTATTGTCTTTTGATGCATTAGTTGTAAACCAAGGAAGGCCTAGGAAAGCTATGTATGCTGATCAAAAACATCTTCTATTTGGGGAAATTAGTCAAACCCTGAAATGTTAAGGGGAAAATCCTCTTATCAATAACCCAGGCATGTCCCCGTTTAATTGTATTACTAGCAACCCTTCACAATGCCTGTAGAAATAAATGAACTATACAAGGACCAGAAATTGAATCCCATTTATATATACACATATTCTCCTCTGAATATTTGCAAGTTGAACCATCCTGTATATTGGTTTGTAAATTCAGTAGTGTGTCAACTGGGGGGGGGGGCAGGGTTTAAGAAGTTCCTATTGAATACTTGGAATAATAGAAACAGCATATGGGTGCTCAAATTCATCTGAGATCCTAGAGAAAAATTATCTAGTCCTATCCCTTGACCTAGATAGAGAATTAGGACTGTGGACCAAATCACTTACATCAAGAATAACAATGAGACTCTTCAGTAGTTTATCTGAGCTAAATCCTTTTTCTTTTTTACATGACAGATTCCAACCTAGTGATGAAGGGTAAAGTGGTATGAGTAGTTTATTAAATTTATCCCCTTAATTTCTATAGTATTCACGTATCTCACACTTTCATGCTCTAGGCAACTAAGATCCTGTAAGTTGTACAAAAAAGAACTAACTTGCATTAGTAGAGGGAATTTCCTTTTCTAGAAATTCCAAGTAACAATGAAATCATAGGTATAGTTCATTTCCCTATCCCTAGTCACTTTTGGTAGATCTACGATTTCATCAGTGTGGGTACTCCCTCTAACAGTTTTTATTACAACCTGTCCAAGTCTTCTCATCTTGTCAGAGTCTTGTCCATTTCCCCCCTTCTTTTAAATTCTCCTCAAAGGGTTTAATTAATATTCTGAAGAACTTTCTTTTGTTCTATTAGCATTTGGAGGATACTAACATAGTATTTGGGATATCTATTTAATGCAGCTCATTCTTGATACATGATCATTCCATTTAATTTTCTATTATGAGTCAGATTTATAACATAAATTATGTTAAAGTTTAAAAGAACAAAGAATTAGAAATTAAGTGGATGCTTATTAAAGATTAGCTGAAAAGGCTAAAGCATATGAATGGAATAGAACATATGTACATCAAGGAATGACAGACATGAGAAAGTCAAAGAAATATGGACATTTTGAATAAAGTAATATAGAATGTAATAAACAAAAACAATTAAGGATATATACAATTACAATGATGTCACTGAAGAGATTATTAAAAAGAAATTAAACACTAAATAACTGAGAAATTAAAGAAGGGATAATGAAACATGTATATCTTCATATCAAAGAGGGAGAGAAATAGTAGATGTTATCAGATGTAGCCATTGTTTTGGAAATTTTGATAAATTGTTTTTCTTTGCAACATGGCATAGTTCAATCTGAATAACAGTCAGAGATACAAAGTGTGATAAAAATGGTTCTTGATATCAGTGTTATATCAGAGGTTATAGTTGGCCAGTTAAGTATTCATCACCACCCTATCCTCCTTAGCATTTCCCTTTATCTTTTTTCATTAGGCACAACCTGTTACAAAAATAATCCTCTTTTTTTTTTTTTAAACCTAGGAGCAATACAATGGCCCTTTGGTTCATGTGATTTACTCTACTCTTTTACTGCTTTGTGAATTTTTATACAGCCAAGGAGATAGACTGCTATTGCTGTTCTTCTTAGGTCTCTATCCCTTCCCTCAGTCTTTCTAACAAATTATATATGTCTCTTTAAGAATTCAAAGGAGATAGAGGAGGCACACCACCTTTTAGCTCAAATGAATGAAAAATCATTTTCACAGCTGAAAGGGGATGTATTTTTAACTCCTTCCCTTGAACTACAAATCAAAGGATGTCAATCAGTTCTCAAGTCCTTATTCCAAAGGCATCAATTTATACACACACACATACACACACGCACACGCACACACACACACACACACACACACACACACACACATGATCAATGTTCCTGAATGATATATTGGCTTCAAAAATTGCCCCATTGTCTCTTCGAAAGAAAAAAGAGAAAAATGTGTATCTCAATCTTCTTATGCAACTTTCCCAGAAGAGTGTTCAGAAGAATTGCAAGGAAAAAACTAATAATTTATCACTACCACCGCCACTCCCAAACCATAAAATAAGAAAAAATATATTCAAATGATTCTATGATGTCAGAATTTGGACGTTCCCTCCAACAATGCAGATATCAACCCATCCACATTTACTTATACTATATTATTTATCCACATCTTCCTTAAATTTTTCCACAGAGGATCTACTGTAAAGATACCAGTGAAGTAATCTGCCTAATAGAATAATGAAAAATGGGGGTAGTGCTCTGTTTTTTAACTACATGGCCAACCTATCTTCACTTCTTTAATATAATTCCTTAATTATGTCTCTTATTTATGTTCTTTGGAGTACTTCTTTGGGGATATTGTTGCAGCCTGTTTATATCTAATATGCAGCTCTCCATTGGCCTTCATGTGATATCCATTTTTACTTCTTTAGAGACAGTTGTACTCCATGTCTTGCTGCTTTATAGCTATAATTGTCAAATATTATAAGTTCTTTGCTTTCATAAAACACTTTGGGTCAAGAAAGAAATACTATAAAGTATTTTGAATTTAAATTTAAATAAAGTAAGGTATTTTGCTCTCCTCCTCCTATTGAATTCTGAAACTGACTTGCCTAACTATGTTGTTTAGGTGAAATATACCTACTTTTGGACTAATTTTATTAGGTGTCCATCCAAACATATGTTGAAGTTTGGGCAATAGACATTTACCATCCATTTGATCTTTACTGTTTGGTTGGATAGTACAAACTCTCTCAAGTGATAACAGATTTCTTCTAGGAGACAGTAGTGTTACAGGTCTTGATGAAATCAGCACAATATCCTTGGCAAGTAAGAGCATTTGGTGGAATCTCACTATCAATAGAAAATTCTCTTTTGTCTGCATTGGGAAGAACCCCCCTCATCAGGGGCAGTTAGGTGATGCAGTGGATAGAGTACCTGCCCTGAAGTCGGGGGACTTGAGTTCAAATCTGGCCTCAGACACTTAATACTTTATATATATATATATATATATGTATGTATGTATGTATATATATATATACATATATATATATAATGTGTGTATGTATATATATATAGTTGAATATATTTTTCTTATTTTATGGTTTGGGGCTGGTAGTGGTGGTAGTGGTAAATTATTAGTTTTTGCCTTGGAATTCTTCTGAACACTCAGAAATACTTTCTGGGAAAGTTGCATAAGAAGACTGAGATATACATTTTTCTCTTTTTTCTTTCGAAGAGACAATGGGGCAATTTTTTGAAGCCAATATATCATTTAGGAACATTGATCGTGTGTGTGTGTGTGTGTGTGTGTGTGT
>JAJPUD010023034.1:0-19898 GCA_023553655.1 Myrmecobius fasciatus | reverse complement strand
TACCCACACATATGTTATGCAAATAAAATAAAATTTAAAAAAAAATTAAAAAATAGATAATCAAACATGGGAGGGGGGCAGAGAGAGAGGGAGGAGAAGAAATAACTGCTGCTTTAGGAAATTCAAAATGAATGGATACAACATAAGAACTATGAGGATAAGCTATAGTTCATATTTGGACTGGAATACTGGCCACATGAGTTGGAAGAAGTAGAAAGTTATGAGTGTTGTTGTAGAAGTAGAATTGCAAAGACTTGGGAACTTACTCAATTATGGGAAAAGTGGGAGACCCATAGTAACTGGAGGAAGGGTGGTATACTCAAGAAAAATTGAGAAGTTTAGAAGATGAAAAGGTTCAAAAGAAAAATTAATGAAATTTCTTTTAGTTAAGCTATTTTTGAGATGCCTATGTAATATTCAGTTTGAAACATCTAATAGGAAGATGATGTTATGAGCCTGGTGCTCTGGAGATTCAGGATAAAAATACAGCTCTAAGAATCATATCTGTAGAGATAATAATTAAAAAAGTGGAAGCTGAGGTGACAAAAGACAAGGCCTAGAACAGAGCCTTGGAACATAAACATGATAACAAAGTACTGTGGAGGAGAGGAAAATTGGGGAGGGGCGAGGCACAAGAAGTAGTTAGGCAAGTAGGATTAGAATCATGAGAAAACTGTCACAGAAACCCCAAAATAATAGAAAGGGTGTTATAGTCTCCTATGTAAAGCACCATTACTTAACATAACTGTTGTTAAATTTAGCAAACTGTTCTATAGCTGTGAGTCTCGCAACTCCTGTTTAAGCAGTTATTGTTTAAGTCTCCAATCTTTGTCATTTAAAGCCCTTCATCACCTAGATTCTACCAGAGGTAGTTAAGCAGAAAGGACAGAGCAGTAGGCCTGAGTTCAAATTTTATTTTATTCAAAAATTTACTAATTTCAAGACCTGGGCAAATCACTTAATTGCTGTATGCCTCAGCACCTACCATACAGGGTCATTTTAAAGATCAAATGAGTGTAAAGCACTTAGTATGGGGCCTAGTACATGGTAGGTGCTTATTCCCTTCCCTCCCTTTCCAGAAAAAGGGCCAGATTTTTTTTAAGTCTTTTTATGCTCTGTTCTTGGATAACTGATCCTCTTATTTTATTTCTCACCCATAATATTCCCTGTCTTGTCTCTGTGCATCAATGCAAGCAGATCGAGCTATTTAAAAATAACTAAAAGGTTTTGATTTTGATGAATTTTCTAGAAATACTGTCCTCAATTATACTTTTTAAAAATCTTTGTTTTCTTCAAAGCTCAATTTAAATGTGAACTCATACACAAGATCTTTCCACTTTAATTATTTTATGTTTATTTTCTGTATATTAGTTGAGTTTTTGCCACCAAATGATGGGGGGGGGAAACTTTCATTCCAAAAGTATATTGTGGTTATGTGTCATTGTTGCAAGATGTCTCAAAAGAATTGGTAGCCCTAGGCCTTCTCCAAAACAAGAGGCAAATATTTAATTATGCTGCTAATGGTGGACTAAATCCATAAGGTTTTTTAGCAATTAACAAGGGCAAAGACAAGAATTAGATTCCCTAGCTGAACTCAAGAATGGAGCAAAATGCTATTAAGGAGGAAGACTCCATCAAGACATGGTTGATTCCTGAACCTACAATACATAAGGTGAACTACCTTGGGGTTAAGCCAATACTAAAGAGGAATTAGGGTTTGTGTATGTGTGTGTGGAGGGGAGGGGGATAAAGAGTGATTTAGTATAAGAGCAAGTTCTTTTATAGAGGAAATATAACCTCTGGGGTTGACTTCATAACTTGGCTTTCTAATTTGACACAGTAAACTGTGGAGTCTTGATGATTTTGTCAATGCAAGGACGAAAAGGACCATTTGAGGCTAAAATAATCATATCACTGCTCTCCTCCTTGCTTGCCTCAGGGAGTAGCTTGGCTTACAGATTGTTTACAATATTTCAGGCTCTGTCAATGCCCTTCTAGCTATCAAGGACCTCACAATAATTTTTTTTACATAATTATGTATATGTAAAACTGTCTTCCCCTGAAGAACACAAGTTCTTTGAGGATATAGAATGTTTTGTAATTCTGTCTCTTTTGCATTTAGGAATGTGTCTTTGACATAATAGGCTCTTAATAAAGGCATGATGACTTTCAGTTGTTTAGTCATTTTTCAGTTGTGTCTGATGCTATATGATTTCATATGAGTTTTTCTTGGCAATGATACTGGACTGGTTTGCAATTTCTTTCTCTAATTCATTTTACATATGATGAGCTGAGGAAAACCATGTAAAGTGACTTGAAAAGGGTCATATAGCTAGTAAGCATCTGAGACTAGATTTGAATTCAGGAAGATTCATCTTCTTGACTCCAGCACCAGGATTGTTTCCCCTGCATTACTTAATTGATCCTACTTGGTGACTACTGATTTATTAAAGAAATGCTTTTTCCCTTCAAGAAGTTTACAAAGTAAAACCTCATCTATTTCCCTCTATTTTCAGCATAGACTAACACTCACATATGTGAGTCTATCAAATAAGATAACAAGTAAAGACCTTTACAAATCTTAAAACTTTAAATAAATAGTATTTCTTATGAATAGATATTGAATTGTCATAGATTTTTGTAATTTGCCGATTAGATTTGCAGTAAAAGAACCTTGGATCCAATCATAAATTGGTTACTTAGCACTAGTATGAATTTAAACTCTTTTAACCTTTCTGAAACACAGTTTTAGAATCTGTTAAATTGAAGAATTTTTATTAGATAATCTCCAAGTTCTCTAGCATTATTTGACATAATCTTTATGTTCCTTGAACAAATTCCTTGAGTAAAGAGAATGAGTGCTTCAAAAATGTAGGTGGTCATTTTGTGAAAAATGCATAGATAATAATAACATATGATTAACTTTTGGTTCATATATATCCCATTGTTAATAATTAAGAAAATGATTTGAGGTACATATGCCACAGAAAAATCCAAAGTGTGACCATATGTGATTGGACCTGCAGTAATTATATGCTATTTCATACTCCTAATGTATTCCTTTCATGTAAAGTAAGCTTGCTATCTGCTTTAAAAATAACTGACATTCTGCTTTAGTTTCTTGATATGTAATTTTTGTACCATTAAGAGTCCTTGTCTTCCATTATTCAGGTAGCATCCTATAATTTACTCACATTTAATTCATATCATCATTACTCTATAGGAATCAACTTCTTACCACTGCTTACTCCTACTCTTCCTTACTATTGCCATAGTAGTGGGCAGTAACCTTTTAAGAGAGGATATAGCCAAGCTTTTGTTTAGATAGATAAATATTTAAATAAATACATATCCTTGTAAATTGCTATAATCTCTAATCTCATAGAAGACATAATAATGTATATTCTCTCAGAAAAAAATTTAGCCACACTTAGCTTGGCTTTTAGAGAATTTTTGGAACATGCATATGATCAAAATTGAAATACTTGTCATGAAGTATAGTGTTTGTTTTTGAAAAAGAGTCTATTGCTTGATATTGTGAAGTTTCATACATAATAATTTGTAGCAATATAATGCATAAAACATAATATTAGATTTTTCCATACTTAAAGAGGAAATGCAGTTATGTTTTATAAATATATAGTCATTACTAAACAAATTAATTAATATTCATTCTACATCTGAGGCAGGGAAAAATTGTAATATTGAAAGTGGAGAATATATTTTTGATTTCATTAAAACATGTTTTTATCAAATGAGTGAGCCTTTCAAGTAGAATACAGTTGTTTCCTTAGGCTAGTTATGTTGCCATCAAAAGAAATTCACAATTTCAAATACTTTTAGTTCTAGGTAAACATGAGATTCAAGGAAAAGTAAGAGAGTTTAGACAAATAAAGATTTAGGTGAGGTAACTTACTAATCATATAATACTAAAGGGCAAACTGACAACTTGAACCCAGGTTTCTGACTCTAAATTAGACATCCCTGATACTACATCGTCTTAGGGCGTCTTTGTGCAAAAATGAGTTAAAGCAGATTGTAGATAATGCTCAGAAATCTTGTTTACCAAAACTTAATTCCAAAAATAAATTGAATGCATTTATCTTTTATTTCTCCCTGTTAACCGATCTAAAAGATCATTTCTAAAACTCAATAAATTTTCTCCTTCTAGAATGTGAGAATTTATACTTCCTTCAGATGTATAAGTCAGTACCACAATTCTAAAAGAATAACTTCACATCCAATGTCATTTGTCCTCCAATAGAGAAGGGCTCAAAAGCTTAGGTCAAGGTCATCTCTGTGATTGATCTTTTGACAGAAACATCATCATCCAAAAGCTACAATGTTCTCTGTCACCCCATCATCAGGCTCAGAGACTATGCAGAAAAGCCCAAATACTGACACCAGGGGAAAGCCACTTAAAATATTGGACCCCCACATTTTTCCTATACTATATCTGTTACATAGTCAAACTCTATAATTGTATAGGTAAAAAATCAAGGCTCAGGTTAAGTAATTTGCCCAACGTCACACAGATAATAAGTGGCATAGCTAGGGAAGTACAGGAAAACATACCTGCAAAAATAAAAAAAAGTTTCATTTTCGAAGAGGTTATCCTATATCTTCATAAATAATCATATAATTTTACATATAAAATGTTGTATAAAAATAATGTTATGCTTTCATTAATTTTTCAACTCTGACTAAAATAAAGGTAAAATTCTGAATTGCCCAGAGTTGTAAATACAAATTTATGATATGTAAATATAGACATGATGTATAAAATCATATTATTGGAAATTTTCTGTATTTAATTGAAAAGAAGTAGTATTCATCTTAAAAATACCTGATGGCAATAAATGACAAAATCAATAAAGAATATGACACCAGTCAACGAAAAAAAAAGTTGTAAAATGATAACAGTTGTTGACCTTTCTAAATTTTTATTTTGAAAAAATGCAAAATCCCCAGTTAATATTAGCTTTGAGATTTTGTTTCAAACCAAAGCATAAATCCAATTTTATCTTTTATTGAACCATCTCCCAAGTACTAGACTTTAGCAGCACTTAATGTATTCTTCAAACATAATGTATTTGCTTTAGGCTGTCACCCTGTGCTTCTCTTGAGGCCTATTGGGAAAAGACACATAATGTGAAATCCTGTCCTTGTGTACTTTTTCAGTCTTATCAATTATATGCAAGTACATAGTTATTTTAACCCATATGCAAATTCATTTTGATAAATTTACCTTGGGGGAGTAGTTGACTTGTAATCAGTTCTTCCACATTTCCTGTAATGGCATGTGTTGCTTACAGTGACAATATTAGCATTACAAAGAGCTCTGAAGTTATTCAATAACTTTTAAGTTCATGGATCCAGAGACACTAAGGGATGGTTATAGAAAAAGGAGAAAGTCACATCCAAAAAGTTATTTTAAAAAATATTTTAACTTAGGTAGTACATAATAGTCCCTTGCTTCCTAGATTTTTTTTTTTAATTTTGTCATATCCAAAGAAATTTCAAGTCTAAAGAACAACCAAAGTACAACATAGACCCAAAGATGAAGAAACTGAAACCAGGGAGGCTCAGTCAATGCTCAAAATCATACAAGTTGTAAATGTCAAAGGCAGGATGTGAATTATGATCATCATATAAATGTGTATATATAGGCATTCTGATTCCAGTGTGATGATCAAGGCGACTAATTGTTTTTTTCACTTAGAAAATAGAACTTCCCTTTATTATTCTTGCTATTAGGTATCATTTTTCAATGGCAAAATTATTTAGAAGTATACCCTAATTCATTCAACCAAAATTTATAGAATGCCTAGTAATGTACATTTTGCTTAATAGGGATGCCACAATGACAATATTCAATGAAATGCAAATTGTTATAATTGATTATAAGTTCTTAAAAGACAGGCCTTTGCACACAGTAGGTGCTTGATTATGTAAACAGTTTCTCAAGAAATTTGCAGTGCAGTAGGGCACATGATGCATAAATGCATAATCATACATTTACTGCTCATTATTACTCCTTCACTAAGTTCTGCAGACCTAACAGTCTCTAATATAAACATCTTTTAAAGGAAGTGCAATTTTGTTGTGGCATGTAAACTCTCAAGGATGCTTTAAAACTGAAAGTACATTCTAAAGAGAATGAGATTATGGTTTCTTTGCATGGATACCCCAACAGGTAAAACAGGTGTCAGTGGCTAAAGCACTGGACCTGGAGGCTGAAAGACCTAATTTCAAATGCCACTTCACATACTTACCAACTCTGTGCCCTGGGCAAGCCACTTAACCTCTGTTTCCCCAGTTTCCTCATCTGGAAAATAGGAATACTTATAGTATCTACCTGTTAGGGTTACTGTGGGGGGTGGGGAGGAGAATGAGATGATGTTTGTAAAGAGCTTTGCAAGCTTTAAAGTACTATATAAATGCGAGCAATTGTTTTTATTATTTTTATTATAGTAGCAAGAATATTGTTATTGGAAAATTTTCATCATGCTTCAATTCCACCATAATGGAAAATATATAGCTCCACAATGTAAAAGTAGCTTCTATATGTTAAAGGAGATTAGAAGAGAGTAACAAATGAAAGCAAAGGAAATAATTTAAAGGAAACACAGAAGCCCAACTCCAAATAATGTGACATAGCTGCAGGTTGCAAGGAAATAATAACCAGGACAGAGAAATCTGTCATGTATCAATCAAAATTTTACCAGAGGTGTTTGGGTGAACAATGGTTTTTAAAGGAAGAAATACAGATTGAACCAGATTCTCAGTATTTGGAGAATATCATTTACAACTTTTACATGTGCCTGGCCTAGAAACATTTCTTGGGTTGATGTTCATCTTTGTAGTTACAACCATAAAGCAATAATATCTCTTGATTTGAAACCCAACTAGTGTTCCAATTTCAAATTTTGAGCACTCAACTCATTTTACAAAAGACCTTGTTTTTTTTATTAATTATTAATAGATATTGTTTAGAATTCACATATAAATATATCTATGTTTTGTGGACATGGAATGACATTTGGAGAAACATGGATTCAATACTTCCTTAGGACATTTACTGACTGTGAGTTTTGGATAAATTACTAGATGTGTATAATATTATGCTACGTATATCATAAAGTGGAAACAGTTTTTCAAAACTTTATATAGTTAGATATACCTATGTATATATATATATATGTGTATATATATATGTCACTTAGTAAATAGTAGGTGCTTACATATTTGTTTCTCTCTCATGCCACACATTAAAAGCTTAATAGTTAACATTTCTTTAGTGCTTTCATCATTGCAAAGCCTATGACATTTAATTCATTTGTGGGCTAAGTGCTATTATTATTCTCATTTTATAGATTAGGAAACTGAAAAAGAGAGGGTAAGTGAATTGCTGCATAGTAACAAAACTAGTATCTGAGACAGAATTCTAAAGACTTTCTGAATCAAAGTGTAACACTATCCATAGCACCACCCAGCTAAATAAATGTTATTGTTTTTAGAAAGAGGAAAGGGAGGGAGAAGGAAAGAAAGTAACATGATAGAGAGAATAATAATGTCAGTGACTAGAGATGACTTAGAAGCTCCCTCTTTCTTAATTATCCAGGTTCAAACTCTCAGGCTTATGTGAATTGTAAGTAAAAGTCTAGGAGGATTCTTTGAATGGGCATATGCATGGGCAATTCTTGGAAGACAGAACTTTGAGTATATCAACTTTTATTTTCTAGGTACTATCAAAGTCAATTGATTTTCTACTGATTTAACAGAATTTAGAAGAAAAATGGTTCCACAATTTTCTTTGTCACTCTTGAACTTTTTTTTAAACCTTCTGTTTTTTTTTTTTTTTGGGGGGGGAACTCCAATTTCTAGCCAAGATCTCAATCATTTCTCCCCATCTGGTGATCACAAGAAGTTTCTTTTAAGCTTCCTCTTCCCAGGAATTCAGCTTTTCTCTTATTAAATAAATCGATTCCTCTAGGCTTTCAAGGGTACTTTGGATCCTTAACTAAGAAGGAATGCTTTTATCTTGTAATGTGAACAATGCAACATATCATTCAAATGAAACACTGTTTTTGGTTTTTTTTTTTTTTTTTATGATGCTAAGGAGGGGTAGAGCAGAAACTGATATTACACAGTTATAAGAAATTCTAGCTACAAAGAAACATTAGCATTTGTTCGGTGTTTTATAATTATATAGATATGTCTGGGGCACTGAGAGATTAGCAGATTTTGCCTTGGGTTCACATTGTCAGTACATGTTAGAGTGAAGATTTGGCTTCAAGGTAGTTCTCTATGCACTTTATCATTTTGTCTTGCATATGTAATATGTATTGTGCAATAAAGCTGTTTAAAAACATTACGTACACACATTTCACATTTTATCATGTTCACATACATACTGTAAACAGTTTCAAAGTATATTGCAGTTTGCTCTTTATCAAAAAAAGTTCCAGTCTACCAGCTAATTTGGAAATTGTTTCTATGGAATATACATATTTTAAACAAGAACATCACATCAGGCCTTGTGGGCAAAATAGAAAGATAAGATGGAAACAGTCACAGTAGCTGATCTGAGAGGAAAGAGAGAGGGAAAAAAATTACCAGACTTCTGTGGAAGTTGGATGTCATCCAAAGACCTTTTAGCATAAAATGGATCTGAACTCCAGAAGATGAGTCTTCCTTACAACAGGCCCAATATCCTACCCTATGTTTCATTGGTTGTCCCAATTGTACTGATAGAAATCTGCTAATTGTAGATCATATAAACTGGGCTAGTATTGTCAGATAATTGGGAGGGAAAGTAGTGTTAGGTAGAAAAACCTGAGGGAGAAAAAACAAAACAAAGCCATATGACAGTACCCAAAGCTAGGCAATTTGGGACAGCTATGAAGTATAGCAATAATGCCAATTGCCTAAGTTTTTAGTTGCAAGAGGAAAAGACAACTGATGATCTCAGTTGCATCATGTATGAAGGGAATATGGTATAAGGCATAACTAATATCAAGAAGACTTTGTATCCCTTCTCTGTTACATAGTAGCAGACAGAAAATCACTTTACCTTTCAGTATTCAAGACAACTTTCTGAGACTAAAATTTATAGAAAAGTTGCTGATTTCCACTGGTAAAGAGGTTGCACCATATTAATGAAGTCATTGAACCAGTTCATATCCCTATGGAATCAAAGAAGAACAGAAATCATATGTTGAAGTAATTAAGCAAGAATAAAAAATAGATTGGGAATGGAAGGAGGCTTCAAAGTTAGAATAAAGGCCTCTGCAAAGATAAAGCAGAGGTAAGGGAAGATTTGCAAAAGGATGGAGAGACTGCTAGACTAGAGAGAATGACAGGAGGAACAACTGTAGGCTTCATCTGGAAGTGGGAACAGGGATCTGAGGTGCAGTCAACAATGATTGATGTTTGATTGGGGACTCCCAGTCAGTTCCCAAGGGCTGGAGGCTTACTTCTGAAGTAGGATTGGGGAATGGGATATGTGAGGTGTATTGGTATAGGCAGTATTCTAATTCAAGGGCCCAGGCCTGCTGTAAGATTCTTGACCAAGAGCTAAAATTCTGTGGTAGAAGTGGTATTGGGAAAAGTAAAGGGAGTATTCAGTCCATGAGTGGGGGGGAGGGAAGCCTAAGGGGACTCTGGACAAGGGATAAGGCCTGATTTGGGGAACTGGATCTGGATGGACTTGAGGGATGAATGTGAAAAGATTTAGTTGACTTTCATTGAACTAGAGAATCCTCCCTCTAGCAGCCACTTCCTGTTTTAATTTAACAACCCCTCCCACAGCTTTCAATAAAGAAGTCCCTTCTAGTCCTGCTTATCATGGGCCAACCATTCCCTCATGCCTTGTTATAATATATCTGCAAATATAAATGATATAGTAACTGCTTCAAACCATTAGGTGCCTTGATTATGGCAACCACTATATGACTACTCATGTCTATATCATCCCAGTTGGGGACAGGGGGCAAGCCCTATATCTCCACCTGCTCAGGGACCTAACACAACATATAACTACACTTAGAATGCTGCCACCATATTCTGCTGTCAGTATGATTACTGCAATAATGTTAGCATTTAGCTGCCCAAGCTTCCTTAGCTCTGGCTATCACCACTACCCTCAGAATTATCTAGGAACTTCTCTTCATCCACTGAACCTCTGGCTCAAGCTAACCATACCCTTCTATTCCCCAGAAGTCCTAGCTCAATTAGACTTAGGAGAGACAAGGAAACTGCAGCAAGTTCATTCCTCACGCTGGCCCCTGCACATGGCTTCCTCCCTGAATCATTTCATCTACCACCAACCCTCAGAATTCATGGGATAGCAGTCCCTTACCCATGTGCTTCTTTTATTTTTGTTCAAGTATATTGCTATAACAGACTTGGAAATCAATCTCATCCCCATTGAGAGTAGGGAGAGATCTTCATTTCTAGCTAATTGATAATCTTCTGCCCTCTCTGTCAATGGAGTTAGAGGAATATGGCTGGAACTAAAAGAGAGAAGGGGAAAAGCTCATGGATTCCCTCAAGTCTCTGCTCTTATATTACTTCATTTTTTTTACTGTTCACGTCATAATTCATCATATTTCTTCTCCTAGAATTTATCTACTTTCAAATATCTGACTGACTTAATTATTGTGCACCTGGCATCTGAAATGCTCAAGGATCTACCATCAATACTGGATATTCCTTTTTTGCAGGGATAACTTAGGATAGGTTATGGGAGGTGTATGGGGAAAACATGGTGACTTATATGTGAGAGTTTAATAAGTATGACTTTTTTTTTCTTTTGCTACTTGTTCAGTTCTTTTGGGAGTAAGGGTTGAGATAGAAGTAATAGAGTTCTGTTACTGGGTACAGAGTTAGAAATATTGATAACCTACTCCAAGGTAGGAAACAGTCCCCAGGAATTTCCTGGTTTGAGATGGATTATCATACTTAATGGCTCATTTTAATTAGTTCTTCCCAAAGAATGAAGAGAAGTTGGGTCCAGGGAAAGGTAAGGCCTACCCAGCCAAAGACTGAGACATTCTATGGAGACCTGGGTCTGTTTACTGTGCCTCATTACCTCATCTAGGAAGGAGATTAGTTAAGAGTATTCATGATCTAAGATAATTGCTACATAAATACACAGTAAATAGACAAACTAGAGATATTAACAAAAATATATAATTAGTCTATTAAATATTGCTGAGATTTGGTGAGATGTGATTTATGGGTGGATTTCAGGAAGGATAGGCATTATTAAAAAAAAACAAACAAAAAAACAAAATGCAATGACAGAGTACATCAAGAAAATGTATCTCTAGGAGGATTCCATGAAGTGGAAGGGAGGGGACTAGAAACATAGAAGTGAACATTTGGGTGACAACAGGGGAAAAACTAGAAACAATATTATGTTGATAGTATCTTGCAGAATTTCCCAGATGAAAGGACTAAAGACAAGGAAATAAATAAACAAATGAATGCATGAATATCAAAAACAAGGAAGACCAAAGAAGTGACAAAATGAGCAATCATGGGGAAGTTTACTATCTCATTATTTGTTGAAGCTCAAATTCTGGCAGGAAAAAAAGAACAGTTGAACCATAATCTACTTTCCTTAGTAATTTAGAAATAGGACCAGAGTAATTTCTTGGTATAAGAAACTCCCACTTGAAGAAACACCTTTTAACAATGTACCTTCCCCATAACTTGGTGTCCATTCAAATTCTTCTGCATAATCTCAAGCAAATGAAGACGTTCCCCAGAAGAATAAAAAGATGAAAAAATTTGTTCCAATAGCTACGAAATTAATAGAATCAGATACTATGGATTGCTTAGAACTCTGTCAGTCATCAAAGAAGCCAAGGTCATCTTTCATTCCATCTTGGATCATCACCAATTATCTTGCCCTTTGCCTTTCTACTTGTTCTTAGGTACCAACAAATTAGAAATAATTGCGAGACATGGCAGCCAAAAGAATCAAAAACAAACAAACAATAAAAAACAACTCTAATCTTAAGCTTGATTAATAGGAACACAAAATCTAGAACAAGGAAGGTAATTTTCCTGCTATATTCTAGGCTGGTCAGACTACATATGAAAAATTACATTCATATGTACCATATGTTAAAAGTAGACATTGATAAAATGGTGTGCACCTTGTGAGGATCATCACAATGGTGAAGGTACTTGAAACCTTCCCAGATCAGGCACAAGTGAAATTGTTTGGGGAAAAAAAAGGAGACATAGGTGAAGAATGATAGCCTTCCTCAAATATTTATATCAAACTTGTTCTGCTTCCCTTACAGAGCAGTATTAGAAATAATGGAAATATCTAATGAAAAGAAAATTTCAACTATATATGAGAAAAAGAAATAAATCACTAAAAATTAGGCTGGCCCCAAATGGAAAAGACTGCTTCTTAAAGTAATGAGTTCTACATCATTAGAACTCTTTTTTAGGCAATGTTGGTGTCACTCATCAGTTAGATTATAAAGAAGTTTCCTGCTCAGTTATGGTTAGGATGACCTCCTAGGTACTTTCCAAGTCTGAGATTCTAAGAAAATTTAAAGCAAATAGAATTATTGTTATTTCATATCATTAAAGCTTATGAGATGATATTGAACTGTTTCTATAAACATTCAGAATTAAAGAGTGTTTGGATAAGACCCAAGGAATAACCTTGATTTAACCTAAATCTTCCAGAGCCATAATGCATGAAAATAAAATAGATTTAAAGAGAAGAAAAGTTGTAGCACCTTTGACATCTTTAAAACTGTAGAAGACATTAATACATGAAAAATTTCAAAACAGTAGTAGTCAAAGACCTGTGTGGAAATGTTTTTTGTTTTTTTTTTTAAATACACCTTTTTATTTTCAAAATGTATTCATAGTTTTTAACATTCACCATTGCAAAACCTCATGTTCCAAACTTTTTTCTCCCTCCCTCCTACCCCTTCCCCTAGAAGATAAGTAATCCAATATATGTTAAACATGTGTAATTCCTCCATACATATTTCTTTGTGGTATTGTTCTGTATTATTTTAGTAACAGAAATGTCATTTTTCAGCTTCTCATCAGATATCTGTTTGTATTTTATATTTGTATGTATAAATTTAGATCTATCTATCTATCTATCTATTTATCCATCTATCTATCTAACATCCTGACAGTGGAAATTAAGTTTATTAAAACCTGAACTGTCTTGAGATTTTGAGGACAATCTATATGAAAATAGGAATGCAATAAGAGGTGCAGCAGCCTTAACATTTCTATACCCAATATTGTCTAAATTTCTAGAGGTACTAATATACAAATTTATTTCTTTATATTTGTTTAAAGCACTTGAATATAGCCAAGAGGGGGTGTAAGATTTTATTACACTATTATTATTATTTTATTAGGTCTAATTTATGAGATGGTTATAGGAACTGGATCTGTGATTTTATTAATAATGATACTTTCCCCATCCCCTATTGATGAACTATCTAATACTCATTTAGGTTGGCATTTTATCTGATTACCTTAGAGTTGCTAATACTTCTAAGGGATTAAATGACTTTCCCAAAATCACATAATTTATGTCAGAGGTTGAATTGGAACAAAATTCTTCCTGATTTCAAGGCCAGATATTTATCCAATAACAAGGAGATATATCTCCTCATTTAATAGCTGAAAAAAAAAATAGTAAATGAATTTGGGTGATGGTTTTCTTCCCTTTTAGATATATTTAATATATTGGCATTATTGAATATAAATAATATATTTCAAGTCTAGACTATTTCTCCTTCACAGGAATTACACTGCTGCCTGATATTTCAACATCTCCTCATCAAACAATTACAGCTTACATAGATCCCTTATTAATTGTAACTAATTTACCTGGATTACTATTGTGATTGAATATGTTGACCTTTAATCTTAGAGTCCAGTGGGTATGGAAATCAAAATAGTACACTTCCTTCTTGCATACAATATCTATAATCAAAATAAACTTGAATTTTCCTATTCATTGTTTGCCATCCATGATAGATTATCATGTTAGCAACCCAGACAGAAAGATTATTTGATTTTTTGTTATTCTGGTTCTTTCTGAATGTTCAGGATAAATCTTTTTTTGTTATTGTTTCCTCCCCAGGGGGAAATCTTCAGTAATAATCTTATTACTTCCATATTGTAGAACGTTCCAGTTTCTAAAACAAAACAAAACATTCATATACACACATGCGTAGATATTTACATATATACACACACATACAGCCACATATATACATGATTAAATACATCTATTTTTGAGAGTGACTTGACAATATGTGAGATTTTGAATCTCACTTCTAGTACTAAAACTGCACTTGGAGTCAGGAAAATCTGAGTTTGAATCCTGCCTGACAGTTAATAGCTATGTTATCTTGGGCCTGATAAGTCATTCAACTTCTCTATACATCATTTTCCAGAGTTATAAAATGGGTATAATTATAATACCTGCTTTACAGGGTTGTTGTGAAGATCAAATGAGATATTTGCATTAAAAAAACCCAAAACTTTGCAAACCTTAAAGTACTACATAAATGCTGAATATTGATACCTTTATTATTATTACCTAGGAAATTAAGCAGTATATTTATCCTCACTTAACTTTTTTTTCTTTTCTTAAATGTTTGAATATTGATAGTAAGACTCAAATGAGTGGGCAAAGGTGACCAAAATAAAATAAAAGTCTTTTATATTACTCCTCATCTAAAATTGGGTCTGTTAAGATCTATGATTGTTCAAAACCCACAGTGGCAACCCATAGTGCTTTCAGGCAATATTGTTAGCCTTTTCCCCTTAATTAAGTTTAAATTTTCCTCTTTGAAACTTTAACCCAAGACTCTTAGTTCTGTACTACAAGAATAAGCAAAACAAAGTTATTCCTGTTTCTACATCATATCCTTTCAGATACTAGTAGAAACTTGTCTTATTTGTCCTGAGTCTGCTTTTCTTTGAGCTAAAAATTCCTGGTTCCTTAAACTAAGACTAACCTGGTAGAGTGTTAATAACTCTCACCATCCTTATTACCTTGCTTTGGATATTTGCAGTGTGACCCAAAATGGAAGACTACTTCAGAAGTAATATGACAGAAAGCAAACAAACAAACAAAAACCAAACCATCAACTCCCTAGTCAAGGATGCCACAACCCTGTCAATATCCTTATATCACATTAATATTTTAACTGCTAAATCATCCTGATTACTAATAACTTTTAGTCCATTAAAACTGAAGTGAGCACACTGTTAATTAGTTTAATATACCTACAATTGTGATTTTATAAAAATTCTTCTTGAGTTATCCAATAATAGTGTCTTTGCTACTAGTTTAGAGGTTTGCTTACCTTAGGAGAATAATTTTTGTGTCATAGACAACTTTGGCAGTTCTGTGAACCTTGTAGACTCCTCAGAATGATATTTTTATATGTGTAAAGTTAAATTTAGGATTAGAAAGAAAACCAATTATATTTAAATAGTTACCAACTTTTTTTTTAAATCATGACTCCCAAGTTAAGAACTTCTGTTCTAGATTTCACAGAACTATAGCATCTTATAGCGCAATAGCTTCTGACTATATTCTTATATTATTTTAAAATGCAAAATAAAAAATTTAAAAGATCATAATGACTTATAAGGAAATTATCTCCTTGTCAGTGTACTATACTGATTTATAGAGGCATACTTATGCCACTATTCTATACCATTCAAGTTAGCATAGTAGAGCAACATCTCTCACTTATTATGATGCCATTTTCTGTCTCAGAATTACAAAGAGTGATATTTGAATCTAACACAAGAGACAGAATAAGTACCCTTAGTTCAATAAGAAAGTTGGACTTAGGTGCCAGTATACCACAATTAATGGGGCAGTGAGGAATGGAAAGAGCTCCCCTCTGAAGATTATATAGTAGCTTTAAATCAAATTCACTATATGCCAGCACACATTTATTGTCTGCTACATGCACAACATTGTGATAGGTGATAGATTAAAAGATAGGACAAAAAATGGTCTATGCTGTGAACTAGCTTACATGCCAATGGAGAGATAAAATACATTAGGGAATACATTGATAATAGGTATATATAGATATACATATACATACATACATATATACATATATGTGTATATATGTACACATACATATATATATGTATATATATATATATAAATATACACATAGATAATTGCTTTAAGAAGGAGAGAATAATAACAGCACTATGAGACGTTGAAGGAAAGAATGAAAATTAGGAAGCTAGTATGGAAGTCTAAATGAAAGATGAATCAATAAGACTTGGCTATTACTTAAATGGGAAGCAAGGGGGTAAAAGAGAAAAAAGAATTTATAATAATGCCAACATTTTGAGCTAAGGTAGCCAGAAGGATAGTAGTGTCCTCAAACCAAATTCTTGAATCAACTATTATTAATTAAGCACTTGTTATGTGCCACTCACTTACATGTATGTATATGTCTACATGTGTATATCTACAGGTACATATATAGACATATAAACAATAAATAGGGCATAATTTCTTTTTTTTACTTTTATTAAAGCTTTTTATTAACAGTACATGAGTAATTTTTCTACATTGACTTTTGCAAAATTTTCTGCTCAAATTTTTCACTCCTTCCCCCCACCCCTTCCCCTAGATGGCAAATAATCTAATCTATATAGTAAATCCAATATGTGTATATATATATATATATATATATATATATATTTATATATATACAGTTATCTTGCTGTACAAGAAAAATCAGATCTAGAAAGAGAAAAAAAAAACCAAGAAGGAAAACAAAATAAAAGCAAACATTCACAGAAAGCATTAAAATGTTATGTTGTTGTCCACACAGTTTCCACAGACCTCTCTCTGGATGTATATGACTTTCTTCATCGCTGAACAATAAGAATTCGTTTGAATCACCACATTGTTGAAGAGAACCAAGTCCATCAGAATTGATCATCGTATAGTCTTGTTACTGTGTATAATGATCTCCTAGTTCTTCTCATTTTTATTTAGCATCAGTTCATGTAGTTCTCTCCAGGCCTCTCTGAAATCATCCTCCTGGTCATTTCTTACAAAACAATAATATTCCATAACATTGATATACCATAATTTATTCAGCCATTCTTCAATTGATGGGTATCCATTCAGTTTCCAGTTTCTTGTCACTACTAAAAGGGCTGCTATAAACATTTTTGCACATAATGGGTTCCTTTCCCTCCTTTAAAATCTCTTTGGGATACAAGCCTAGTAGAAGTACTGCTGGATCAAAGGACATGCACATTTTGATAACTTTTTGAGCATAGTACCAAATTGTTCTCCAGAATGGTTGGATCTGTTCACAGTTCCACCAACAATGCATGTGTCCCAGTTTTCCCACATCCCCTACAACATTAGTCATTATCTTTTCCTGTCATTTTAGCCAATCTGACAGGTGTGTAGTGGTACCTCAGAGTTGTCTTAATTTGCAATTCTCTGATCAATAAGTGATTTGGAGCACCTTTTCATATGACTAGAAATAGTTTCAATTTCTTCATCTGAAAATTATCTGTTCATGTCCTTTGTTTTTATCAATTGGAGAATAGCTTGAATTCTTATAATTTGAGTCAATTCTCTATATATTTTAGAAAAGACACATTTTTCATAACCTTTAACTGTAAAAATGTTTCCCAGTTTATTGCTTCCTTTCTAATATTGTTTGAATTTGTTTTGTTTGTACAAAAACTTTTTACCTTGATATAGTCAAAATTGTTTATTTTTTGATCAATAATGATCTCTAGTTCTTCTTTGGGCACGAATTCCTTCCTCCTCCACAGATCTGAGAGGTAAACTATCCTACATTCTTCTAATTTGTTTAAAATGTCATACTTTATGTCTAGATCATGAATCCATTTGGCCTTATCTTGGTATATGGTGTTAGGTGTCGGTAAATGCCTAGTTTTTTCCCATACTAGATTCCAATTTTCCCAGCAGTTTTTGTTAAGTAGTGAGTTCTTATCCCAAATGTTGAGGTCTTTGGGTTAGTCAAACATTAGATTACTATAGTCATTGACTATTTTGTCCTGTGAACCTAACCTATTCCACTGATCACCTACTCTGTTTCTTAGCCAGTACCAAATAGTTTGATGAACGCTGCTTTATAATATAGTTTTAGATCTGGTATAGCTATGCAACCTTCTTTTGCTTTTTTTTGTTTGTTTGTTTGTTGGTTTGTTTTTTGGTTTTTTTTTTTCCATTAATTCCCTTGAAATTGTTGACCTTTTGTTCTTCCAGATGAGTTTTCTTGTTATTTTTTCTAGGTCATTAAAATAATTTTTTGGGGGTTTGATTGGTATATCACTAAATAAATAGATTAGGGAGTATTGTCATTTTTATTATATTTGCTCAATCTATCTAAGAGCATTTGATATTTTTACAATTATTTAGATCTGATTTTATTTGTGTGGAAAGAGTTTTGTAGTTTTGCTTATATGGTTCCTGACTTTCCTTTGGCAGATATCTTGCCAAATATTTTATACTATTGACAGTTATTTTAAATGGAATTTCTCTTTGTATCTCTTGCTGTTGGATTTTGTTAGTGATGTATAAAAATGCTGATGATTTATGTAGATTTATTTTGTATCCTACAATTTTGCTAAAGTTGTGGATTATTTCGAGTAGTTTTTTTTAGTTGATTCTGTAGGATTCTCTAAGGAGAACATCATATCATCTGCAAAGAGTGATAATTTGGTTTCCTCATGACCAACTCTGTTTCTTTTATCTCTTTCTTCTCATTGCCAAAGCTAGCATTTCTAATACAATATTGAATATTAATGGTGATAGTGGGAAACCTTGTTTCACACCTGATCTTATTGGGAATAGTTGCAGTTTATCCCCATTACATATGATGCTAGCTGATGGTTTTAAATAGATACTACTAACTATTTTAAGGAAAAGTCCATTTATCCCTATATTATCTAGTGTTTTTAATAGGAATGCATGTTGATTTTATCAAATGCTTTTTCTGCATCTATTGAGATAATCATATGTTTTTTTCTTCATTTGGTTATTGATATAGTCAATTATGCTAATAGTTTTCCTAATATTGAACCCTCCCAGAATTCCTAGTATAAATCCTACTTGGTCATGGTGTATTATTCTGGGGATGATTTTCTGTAATCTCTTTGCTAATATTTTATTTAAGATTTTTGCATCAATGTTCATTAGGGAGATTGATGCATATTTTTTTTTTCTATTTTCATTTTACCTGGTTTAGGTATCAGTACCATGTTTGTGTCATAAAAGAAATTTAGTAAGAGTCCTTCATTCCCTAATTTTTCAGATAGTTTATATAATATTGGAGTTAATTTTTCTTTAAATGTTTGATAAATTTCACATGGTAATCCATCTGGTCCTGGAGATTTTTTTTCATAGGGAGCTGATTAATGACTTGTTCTATTTCTCTTTCTAAAATGAGACTATTCAAGTAATTTACTTACACTTTGGTTAATCTAGGCAATCTATATTTTTCTAGGTATTGCTACATTTCACTTAGGTTATCAAATTTTTTGGCATAAAATTGGGCAAAGTAACTCCTAATTATTGGTCTAATTTCCTCTTCAGAAAGTTCTCCCTTTTCATTTTTGAGACTAACAATTTGATTTATCTCTTTCCTTTTTTTCTAATCAAATTAACTAGAGGTTTATCTATTTTGTTGTTGTTTTATAAAACAAACTTTTAGTTTTATTTATTAATTCAATAATTTTTCCTGGCGGAGCCAAGATGGCAGAGTGAAAAGGTGACTTTCTGCCTCTCCTCCGATCTACTCTCAAATCAACAATGAAATAAGCCTCTGAACTGATCTTCAAGTCAACGA
>JAJPUD010023033.1:0-20541 GCA_023553655.1 Myrmecobius fasciatus | reverse complement strand
TCCCCTCAATCATTATAGGTTTTCTTTGCCTCTGCATGTGATGTAATTTCCCTTATTTTTCCTCCTTTTCCTCTTCTTCCAATGTTATCCCTTTTCTACCTCTAATTTCTTTTTCAGTTTATCATATCATAATAATCATAAAATCACAATGATCATATCATAATAATCATAAAATCACAGTAATATCATACTCATAATGTAATAATAGATTCATAAAATCAACACTCATTGTATAAGTCTCTATAACATAAATATAGTTCTCAAGAGTTTTTTTTTTTTTCTTGTTACCTTTTTATGTTTCTCTTGTGTTCTGTGTTTGTAGATCAAATTTTTTGTTCAGTTCTGGTCTTTTCAGCAGAAATAGATGAAATTCTCCTATATCATTGAATGACCATCTTCTTCCCTGGAAGATAATGCCCATTCTAGCTGGGTAACTTATTCTTGGCTGTAATCCAAGTTCCTTTGCCCTTCGGAATATCTGATTCCAGGCCCTTGGATCCTTCAAAGTAGAAGCTGCTAGGTCTTGTGTGATCCTAATTGTGGCTCCCCGATATTTAAATTGTTTCTTTCTGGCTTCTTGTAATATCTTTTCCTTGGTGTGATTGTTCTGGAATTTAGCTACGATATTTCTTGGGGATTTAATTTTTGGGCTTCTTTCAGGAGGTGATCGGTGGATTGTTTCAAGGAGTATTTTGCCTTCTGGGTCTAAAATATCAGGGCAGTTTTCTTTTATGATTTCCTGGAAGATAGTGTCTAGGTTCTTTGTTTCTTCATGGCTTTCAGGAAGCCCTATAATCCTTAGATTGTCTCTCCTAGATCTACTTTCCAGGTCTGTTGTTTTTCCTATCAGATATTTCATGTTTTTCTCTATCTTTTCATTTTTTTGTTTTTGTTTGACTGATTCTTGAAGTCTTGATGAGTCATTCATTTCCAATTGTTCGATTCTAATTTTTAATGTCTTATTTTCTTCAGTTACTGTTTTTAGTTCCTTTTGCAATTGACCAATTACATTTTTTTTGTTCATTGCATTCTTTTTCCATTTTTTCTATTTTATTTTGCAGTGATCTCATTTCGTTTCCCCATGTTTCTTGTAACTCTCTTTTAAGATTTTTTATGTAATCTTCAAAGAAAGCCTTGTGACATGGAGACAAGTTTATGTCTCTCTTTGGGGCTTTTTCTGGAGTTGCTTTACCTTTAGGGGCCTCAGGATTTGAGGTCTGTTCTTCCTTCTCTCCATAAAAGTTGTCTATGGTGAGAGCTCTTTTTGGTTTTTTATTAATTTTTTTTTAAAGGTGTGAGGTCTGTTTAAGGCAAAGGTGGGACAGCTGCTTTAATTTGCCCTGGGGCAGTTCTGCTGATTGAGTTATTTCAGGAACTGGGCAGTTTTGCTGATTGAATTATGTCAGGTGCTGGGCAGTTCTGCTTTAGTTCTCCCTGGGGCAGTTCTGATTGAATTATTTCAGGTACTGGGCAGTTCTGCTGATTGAATTATTTCTGGTGCTGATCAGTCCTGTTGATTGATTGATCGCCCTAGGGTGCTGTGTAATGGCATCTAGGTCCCATGCTCATCAGGGGTTCAGTGGTTCACAATCTACCCCCCACCAAAGGCAGACCCTCCAAACCACCTGCCCACAATCAGGACAGATTTGCCCAAGAGGCCCCCAGAAGTCTCCCATGTGTGAAAAGCCCAACGCTCCCACTCCTGTTCCAGCTCCCTGCTCCAGCTCCCTGCCCTGGTCTTCCTGTGCTGCAGTCTGGGTTCAGCGGACCACCCCCCTGCCCAATTAAAACAGACCTGTTTTGAAGTTCTTCCAGAGTATCTTCTTCTATAATCGTGTTGTCCTCCAAATATTGTGGATTTTTTGCTTCAAAATCAGTCTAGACGTTTCATATTTTGTTGGTTTGAGGGGAAGTTAGAGGAGGTTACAGAGACTCCTGTCTGATCTCCGCCACCATGGCTCCACCCCTGGAAGGAAGTCCAGCATTGATCTTTGCTTATTATTTTCATAATTATCAGTTACAAAGGGTTTTCCTGTGAGACTTCATCATGAATGGAAGTAAGAGAATTCTCTAAGTTTTTGCCAGGATAACATAAACTCTAGAAAGGTTTCAAATAGAGCCTTGACAACTGAATATCTAGTTTCCTAGGACATATCAACCTAAGTACTGAGATCATCACTAGTGGATTTGACACTTTCTAATGAATGCTTTGGTCTTGGCAATTCTTGAAACAAAAAAAATGCAAAATGACCCTTTGTTCTCTGCAGCTCTTCTGCTTCTTTGGTGATGATGACTCAGTGGTGAGAAAAGGGCATGAAGAATCACAGATTTATGAAGTATTACCCTAGTTGATATTCTAAATGTGAGCTCCTTATTCAATGAACAAATGTGCATAATTTTACAAGAACTGAATTGTAATCATCAACATTGTTGCTCTAAGTGAAACTTGAAAATAGAAGGAAATTGCTGTTAAGTGGAAGTATGACTCTGCAGGCTTACCATTGAGAGACACAGAGAAGTTCATTTTAACATGCTTTCAGAAAGAGGACATAATTTCACAGGATATTTGGTTATCCCCTATTTTAGCACATTTGCCAAAAGATCACCATGAAAATGATTTCAGTTTATGTACCACCATATATTGCAGAGGATGAGGAAATAATGAAATTCTGGGATGCATATAATGATTTCCAAATTAAATCAATTTATTCTTTCATACTCAATTGACTTCATTCTGAAGGTGGATTTGGGAAGGATGGCAAAAAATCATGTTGGAAAACATGGTTCATAAGTGAGAAACAGGAGAGTCTCAAAACTTATAACTTCTATACAGAAGAATACTCATGTTTATATATGATGAATAATTTGAAGAAAGAGTATGGAGATGGTGAACATCAAGCAACATCACAAAACAATTAATCCAGTTATATTTTCAAATGAAATGTTTTCTTATCAATATGGGAGTCTTCCTTATTGTAAGCCACCAGTTTGTTGAGTAAAGTTCAAATTCATATCAAGCTAATAGAAGAAATAAAAATGAAACAAGATGATATAAAAATAATGTTATTCTATCTTGATCTATTTTAAAAGGTTGACCGAAAAACAGTAAATTAATTAAAGACCATATATCAATGGAGAATTTTATCATTGTCTTAACTTTTTTAATGATACAAGCCTTTTTAATGAGTCCAAAAGAACCTATAAAATGTCCAAAGCTATAAATACTGGATTTTCTAGCCTCACAGAAAAAGATGAGAGCAGAGGGTACTATTGGTTTGGAATATAAACTCATTTAGAAAATCTTACAGAGGTGAATGAGCAAAGAATATGAGTAATTCTGTCTCATATAAAAGGAAGATATGTTGGATGGAAAGCTTAAAAAAATGTTTGGTGAGAAAACTGAGTGAAGTCATCCTGAGGGCATTTAAGGATGAAATTGGATAGAAGACAACATATAGATGACAAATGGGAATCATCTCAAATATTTCTATATTTTCCCCCTGAATGACATTGAAATAGCTACATTTAGACTTTAATATCATAGTCCTGAATGTGTTTATGAGGAACTAGAAATGACAAGAAGGCAAAGACAAGAAGAGAAATTAGAGTTGAATAACTGTGCCCAAAGGTCCATGCAAGTAGTGATACAATTTTGGAGGTATTGTGTTATCTGTTCAAATTATCTGAAAGACAGGAAGGTACCAAAGGCTGAAGATTCCACACATTGACAACAAATTCAGAAGAATTAATAATTTAGCAGATATATAAAATGAAAGGCCCTTCCCTACCCTCTTTTCCTTTTTTGATCATGAATCATGAAGGAATTTCAAGCTACATCCAGAGTCAATGGGGTAGATACTGGGTGTGAGCACATGGCAGCTAAAACATAGCCTCCTTCAGCAAGAGCCCAAGTTTGAACCATCTCTTTTGTACTTCTTTTCCCAAGAAAGTGATAAATAATGGGCTCAAAATCTGTGTATCTAGGCTGGGTGGTGGTTTCTTGAATTCAGTAAGAGCAGCTTTTTAGGTCAAAACCCAGTCTAAATTCTGGGTGTATGTCATAATCCTTGTGATCCTGAAAACAGTTCTGCAAGGCTAGATAAAAATGAGAAAAAAACTGCTGAAAATATTGGAAACTGAAGGTAGATACTACTGTTTTTCCTTCAGGCTTTTGACTATGCATATGTTTTCAATGTTACTTTTGCCTTAATTGTTACTTAGTTATTCCTTATTAACTCAAACTATTACCTAATTAGAAATCTTAGAAGAAAAAAAAATTTAAAGCTTTGCTATCTAGATTTAAATACATTGTTGATTTCAATAAGATAATTTCATCAGTCTTGACATTTGACTCCTTGTTGTTTATAGATTGCAAGAAAAAGCAACCTGGCAAAAGGAGGCTTCATTATTAATCTCTAAAATGTTTGTTGTTTGAGAATATTTCCTAATTGAAGCCATATAAAATATAATGTATATGCTTTTTATATCCCTTTTGAAAAGCAAGGTGTTTTTTGTTTTGTTAGTAAAAAATATCCTATGTTATACTAAGATAGAGATTCTAGCATTTCTTATAACAAATTTTGGCAGTGTTAATTTTTATTTTTTGAAATGTATTGTTGTTTAAAGCAGGTTTTTTTTAGCAAGTATAAATTATGAAATTAAAAGTTTAATATTTGTAAATAATTATAATTAGAGTGACGTTTTGTCCTTGGGAGCTTTTTTGTTTTCTCCATGAGGTTCAGGAAAACTGATTTTGAAATAATTGATATTTAAAGTCTCCTTGGTAGCTTCAGCCTTCCCTGACTATGACTTTTTCCATTTAAAAAAGATAGTTGAGTGACAGTTAACTGAGTTTTTTGGCACCATTTAAAAACATATATATTCAATCATCTCCCTCTTTAAATTAGACACTTACAGTATCCAAATGAACGAAAATAATGCTCCATATCTCCTAGTAAATAAAAATGTACTGTAATGATAGTGTTATCTTTGAAATAGGGTTACAAATAAAAAGAAAATTTAGAGAATGAAATTAAGAATAAATATTGTTATCAAGACATCATTTAAAAAACCTTTGGTTTTATCATAGGTTGTAAAATACTCAAAACAATGAAAAAATTAAACATATTTTTTTGCAAATATTTATGATACTTTTAAAGCATTCTCATCAAACAGAAAGCCTATATTGGCAACATATACTATGATATATGACTTGAATGGGGCAAAAACAATTTTGATATTGTTTAATTTTTTGATAGCTTTGGTTGAGTCTGTTCTATTGACATTAGACTGACTTGAAACATTTCACCTTGATCAGCTAAAATCAAATTGAGCTTCTTTCTCCATCTGTAGTTCACAGTCGTTTAAGTGCTCTATTTCATTCCACATACAATTTCATTGTTCTTTTTTGCTGTGCTTTTTAATACTGTGGTGTTTAAGAATGGATATTTCTCCAAGGAAAGGTATAAACTTCAGGGATATAATATCAGATATTGATGTGAAGACATTAAGCATTTTAAAGACATTCAAAACTGTAATGAAATAAAATTAGTTACTACATCTCTGCCCAGAAACAAGAAAAACACCACCAAAAACTAACAAATAATTTCTACAAACTAACCTACATAATCCTCAGAAAACGGGATTTTTATGGGAACCTGGCAGCTGGAGAGGTCATTATTAATTCCTCAGCATAGGCTTCTAAAATTTGGAAGAAGAGAGAAGGCCAATAAAAATTATTTGTTTACTGATCGCACACACATACCCATATCCAAAACAATTGATGGTAAAAAAATTATATATATATATATATAACACATGCATATATATATTGATATGTGTGTATATATTAATACATATATATTGCTTATAGTAGGCCTGGAAGTTTATTCCTTTCACTGAAGGCATGTTATATATTCTGATCAATATATTGATATGGTGAGAAGCAGGATGCTCCAGAATTAAAGAAATTTCCAAATATAGATTAGATACTTTAAGACAACTGGTTTATTCTGCCAATATCATAAAAAGTTTAAAAATTTGCCCAAGAGAAAAAAATTAACATGGTTCAATAACCTGGGAACTCACTTGATTTTTTTTTTTACATATTTCCAAACTTATCATTGTTGTGCGAGAAAAATCTTATCTACACAAACAATATATCAGATAAAGGAAACACAATGTAAGCAAACATCAATCAAGGAGTATGAGAATGTTATGTTGTGGTCCACATTTCGCATCCTTCTCTCTGGGTGTATATGGCTTTCTTCAGTGAACAATTGGAGGTGGTTTGAAACATATCATTGTTGAAGAGAGCCATGTCCATCAGAATTAATTGTCATATAGTACTGTTGTTGCCGTGTATAATGATCTCCTGGTTCTGCTCATTTCACTCAGCATTAGTTCATGTAAGTCTCTCCAGGCCTCTCTGAAATCATCTTGCTGGTCATTTCTTACAGAACAATAATATCCCATAATGTTCATATACCATAATTTATTCAGCCATTCTCCAATTGAAGGGCATCTATTCAATTTCCAGTTTCTAGCCACTACAAAAAGGGCTGCCACAAACATTCTTGCACATGTGGGGCCTTTTCCTTTCTTTATGATTTCTTTGGGATATAAGCCCAATAGAAATGCTGCTGGGTCAAAGGGTATGCACAGTTTGATAACTTTTTGAGCATAGCTCCAAATTGTTCTCCAGAATGGCTGTATCCGTTCACAGCTCCACCAACAATGCATCAGTGTCCCAGCCCTCCCACAACCCCTCCAACATTCATCATTAACTTTTCCTGTCATTTTAGCCAATCTGACAGGTGTGAAGTGGTACCTCAGGGTTGTCTTGATTTGCATTTCTCTGATCAACAGTGATTTGGAGCACCTTTTCATATGACTATAAATAGTTTTAATTTCATCCTCTGAAAATTGTCTGTTCATATCCTTTGACCATTTATTGATTGGAGAATGGCTTGAATTTTTATAAATATGAGACAATTCTCTATATATTTTAGAGATGAGACCTTTATCAGAACCCTTGAATGTAAAGATGATTTCCCAGTTTATTACTTCCCTCCTAATCTTGTCTGCATTGATTTTGTTTGTACAAAAACTTTTTAACTTAATATAGTCAAAGTTATCTCTCTGGTTTTCAATTAAGAGTTCCAGTTCTTCTTTGGACATAAATTTATTCCATCTCCAAAGGTCTGAGAGGTGAACTATATTACATTCCTCTAATTTACTTATAGTATCACTCTTTATATCCAGATCATGAACCCATTTAGATCTTATCTTGGTATGTGGTGTTAGATGTGGGTCAAGCCCTAATTTCTTCCACACTAGTTTCCAGTTTTCCCAGCAGTTTTTGTCAAATAGTGAATACTTATCCCAAAAGCTGGGGTCTTTGGGTTTATCAAAAACCAAATTGCTATAGTTATTGCCTAGTTTGTCTTGTGATTCTATCCTATTCCACTGATCGACTACTCTATTTCTTAGCCAGTACCAAATGGTTTTGATGACCGCTGCTTTATAATATAGTTTTAGATCTGGTACAGCAAGTCCACCATCGTCAGCCTTTTTTTTCATTAATCCCCTTGAAATTCTTGACCTTTTGTTTTTCCAAATGAACTTTGCTACTATTTTTTCTAGATCTGTAAGATAATTTCTTGGGAGTTTGATTGGTATGGCACTAAATAAGTAAATTAGTTTGGGTAGTATTGTCATTTTTATTATATTCGCTCGTCCTACCCATGAGCATTTTAAGTTTTTCCAATTGACTAGGTCTGATTTGATTTGTGTGGAAAGTGTTTTGTAATTTAGTTCATATAGTTCCTGACTATCCCTTGGCAGATAAATTCCCAAATATTTTATACTATCAACAGTTATTTTGAATGGAATTTCTTTTTGTATCTCTTGCTGCTGAACTTTATTGGTAATATATAAAAATGCTGATGATTTATGTGGATTTATTTTGTATCCTGCCACTTTGCTAAAGTTGTGAATTGTTTCTAGTAGTTTTTTAGTTGAGTCTCTAGGGTTCTCTAAGTATACCATCATGTCATCTGCAAAGAGTGATAATTTGGTTTCTTCACTACCTACTCTGATTCCTTTTATCTCTTTTTCTTCTCTTATTGCTGAAGCTAACATTTCTAATACAATATTAAATAGTAATGGTGATAGTGGGCAGCCTTGTTTCACTCCTGATCTTATTGGGAATGGGAACTCACTTGATTTAAACTCCATTAAAAACATATGGATGTCATGAAAGCTAAACTTTGAAAAATGGCCTGTTAGTCAAAAGTATTGTCAGTATACAGTGTAATAAAAGTGTGAGTTGTAGGGTAAAGAGAAATGCATTTTCAAGAATGGTGTTTCTGGTGGTTAGGGCAGTGGTCAAAGTTTCATCCATAATATGGTTTTAATTATTCTGTTAAAGGGAAACCTCAAATAAGTATTCTTTTTCTCCTTCAAGCATGATGCATGATGAACACCTCTCTCTAGAAAGTTCTTTGGATTAATCCTTGAATTTAAGAACTCTCTTTGTACTTATTTAAGTTCTTAGGAACTTTGATAATTAAGAGTTTGAGCTTTTATAAGTGATATTGTTATATTTCATAATTAATCAAGAGATAAAGAGAATATGTGATTCCTTTGTTCGTATTGCTTGTTGATAAGGAAAAATCCCATTCAATTTAGAAAAACAAAATGCTAATTTATACACATTATTTTGGAGCAAAGTATCCCCTTTACATAAAGATTATTCAAGATTCTTTGGAAGAAGTAACAGCAGAAATAACCCTATTCAGTGATTCTGAGAATTATGATAATTCTTGCTGAGGCAACTGAAGTTAAATGACTTACCCAGGATCCCACAGCTAGGAAGTGTTAAATGTTTGAGGTCAGATTTGAACTCAGGCCCTCCTGACTTCAGGGCTGGTGCTCTATCCATTGTACCACCTAACTGCTCCCTGAATGTTGATAATTCTTAAGCTCTTGGAAACTTATACTTATTTAGAAAATACACTCTTAAGAATGTTAGATTCTGATCTCACCTTAGAAAAGAAATTAAAAAGAAACCAGAAATTAAACAGTAACCTGAGGATCAGAGACCCCTCCTAATACTCACTTGGGCAAATGTAGGCCTCTTATCATATGAAAATAATTTTTGCTTCTAGTTGTACTTTGGTTTAGAAGACCAAGGGAGAGAGAACAAAACAAAACAGGGAGCAGCGGTCAAGGGGACAGTATTACAACTCATTTTTGTACACTTTGGGAAAATGACAATTCTTCTGACTACAGCCCTTTTTCTTATTCTTAGTTACCAATCATTGTGGAGACAGTCCCATTCTCTGGATACAAATCAGAGGTTAATAATAATAGGTAGTATTTCTATAGCACCATAAGTTTGTAAAATTCTAGAAAATGTTAATTTGTTTGATTTTTACAACATTATGAGGCAGATTTTTCTAGACTCAAGACAACCAGAATTTATCTATCTGAGGCAGGATTTGACTCAAATTGATTTCTAACTTCAAGTTCTAAACTCTACCCATTTAATCAATGAGTTCCTGTTCCCTTTCAAAAGGATTCTAGAGTTTTTACCTACCTTCATTGAAATTGCCCTTCTAATGATATTGTCCAAGTCCTACAATTTAATGAAATTTATTGAGGGACTCATTAAGTTGACTAGGAATTTTTAATTCTGTGTTTTAGGAATATAGATTTACCAACTTTGTTGAGATTGGCCTGGGGATGTGAGAGACTTGGGTTATATTTTAATACTATATTATATTTAATGATATATACCATCATGATTCATTTGCATACAATTTATTTTATTATTTTAATCAAAATTTTTATTGGCATCATTTGTTTTTTCCCCTTATCCCCATTTCTATTGCTTTCACAAAGACTACAAATGAGGGGGAAAAATTCAACAAAATGAACCAATGTAATAGATGAGCCCAGGGATGCCAACAGTATTGCATATTCACAGCCCTCTCTCTCTAAGAAAAGAAATTCTTTTTCTTATCTCCTTTTTAAGGCTGGTAAAGAAGAGCAATCAACAAGCATTTATGTAACATTGACCCTGCTAAGCACTAGGGATATAGGACCAAAAGTAGAGCAATGTTTGCCTTCATATTCTGGTAGAAAAGGCAGCATGTTCACTTAGATATTTTACACTTATATCTCTATATAAAGTAAATACAAGTTTATTTTTTTGGGAACTGCGAAGCAAAAGCACTAACATCTAGAGATTACAAAAGGGATTATATAGAAGATGATTGAATCAAGAATGGGAAGAAACTAAGAAATCTCAGAGGTGTTACACATTGCACAGTTTTTTTGTTTTTCTTTTTTGTTGTTGTTGTCATTGCATATATTTTCAGTCAGTCAGCAGGGTTTTATTAAGCCCTATTACAAGCAAAAATACTACATCTTCTATATTAGAAGTCAGGAACTAACCTTCCTGATTCTGTTCTCTTCACTCTGAGTTAGTTTATATGTCTTATGCTACTTAAAATTCTTCACATTCACATTTTCTTATACCATGTCTAATTACATTATTTAACCAAAAATTGTTTAGCCATTTCTCAAATAATAGACACCTACTTTTGTGTTCTAGCTCTTTTCTACTACAGAAGTGTTGCTATGAATATTTTGGTGTATATGGGACTTTTATTTTGGCTTTTGTTCTCCTTTGGGAAGGGAGTACTTGAGTGTGAATTCTCTGGGTGAAAGGGAAAATTCATTCATTTTCTGTTTCATTTCAAATTGCTTTCCAGAACTATTGGATGAATTTTCAGTTCTACTGATAGTATATTCATATATCTGTCTTTACATAAACCATTCAGCATTGATTATTTCTGTGTCAATTTTGTCAGTTTGCTTGGTATGAAGAGAATTATTTTGCTTTTCCTTTCTCTTTGAAGCAATTTTTACATTAATAATTGCATTTTTTCCCAGAGGACTTTTTGTTCATTGCCTTTGACACTTCATTTCGGTCATATATTGTATTAATGGTCTCTGTTTGCAGGATAAAAAACTCATACAAATATCGGATTTGTTTTTTTAATGCAGATATTTTCCTCAAAAGTTTTCCTTCTTGGTTTAGTTTCATCAGTATATTTAATGCAAAAGTCTTTTGGTTCAATGAAATAAAAATGATCAATTTTTTTTATGATTGCCTCTAATTCTAATTTGGTTAAGAATGTTTTCCCCAGCCATAGAAGTAAGAAAGAGGTGAGAATAAATATTTATTTTGTGCCTACTTTGTGCCATAAGCTGTGCTAAGTGCTTTACAAATATTATTTCATTTGAATATCACAACCTTGTGGGGTATTATTCCTATTATTATTCCCATTTTCCAGCTGTGGAATTTGAGTCAGAGAGCCATTAAATGACTTGCTCAGGGTCACACAGCTAAGTTAATATCACAGGCTAGATTTGAAATCACATCTTCCTGATTCTAGGCCTATTGTTCTCTCTACATATACATGTCTCCTTCACTCAAAGCTCTTAAAAATACCAGGGCTGGTATTCTTTGATTTTTTTCTTTGTGATGTCTTTGTATACAGTTAAAATATATTTTAATATCAGTAATGAGCAATTTTTCCTCTCTTGATATTACACCTTAGATGAATAGCTGAAATAAAGTATTTATCTATAAAGCAATCTTCTTAGAGAAAGTCTAAGTTGTAAAATTATCACCCTGTAAACTTTGGCAAACAAAAGGCCACAGCCTGATGGTTTTAGAGTTGCTTGTTCAGCATAAAAATGTAGTTGCTCATGCTGACAGCAACAGAATACTACCAGCACTTTCATGAAGTACACATTTTAGACAATTGGATTTAAAATGCATTTATTGCTTTTACCCTGAAGTACAGTACCAAAAGGGAATTCTCTCAAAATGAGTTCTATACAAAAGGTATTTTAACTTAATTTTTTTGTGTTTGATTCGGAGATTATTAAAGCAAATTGGCTACACATTGATAATTCTTTTAAAATCTGCTGTAAGCATTATCCAGCTCTGCTGCAAAAGAATAAATAAAAAGTTTCAAAATCTTTTAAATATGAATGTGTGGAATTTGTTTCTAAAATATATTGGGTTTTAAAACATGATATGAATATCAAACTTTAGAGGTGAATACATTTCTAATACAAAGGTCATCATTAAAACATGACAATCTGTTTTCTTTATTGAATTCCATATTACAAAATAAGTACTATTTTGGTGCCCAAACCCTTTCTATTATTGAAGCTTTATGTTTATCCTGTTTTCTAGATTTCTTAAATTTCATAAGCCTTATTCAAATTTTTTTCCTATGGAGGAAATTATTGAGAGGCACCATGGAATAGTACTTAAAAATCGTGCTTTAGCCTCAGGAAGTTGTGGTTTCAGATCCTGTCTGTGACACATATTCTATATCTGTCAAGACGAGTTGTGGATATTTTCCTTACAAGGATAGCTCTATGACAACAAAAGCACAGGTTTTGACCCTTCCCCACAAAATTAAAATGAAATCTTTGTCTTTTGAAGATTAATTTATATAAGCCTGGTCTAATACATGGGTCCCTTCTGATACCATTAAGTAAAGGGAAGTTTGTTTTCACTTTTACTAAGCTATATTTGTATACCACAGTCTAGCAAGTCTTAGAAAGGATGTTTAGGGATGCAATTATTTTCTGTACGGAATCCGGACTCAGTGAGTGGTTGAAGATGGTAGCACAAAGAAAGGAAGGGATTTAAAATGAAAAGAGCCTTGTTAATTATGGAATGAGTGCCCAAGGGCACAGTGGGGAAGCAAATCTGGAGTAGGACTCTAATAAGGTGAAATTGAGGCAGATGGAAATGAGAGTGAAGAACTGAGGTGGGAGAAGCTTTTTCTTCATAGGTCCACTGGGATGGAGCAAGCAAAAGAGAAATGAATCCTGCAGTGTTATTGTCTGCCCACCCCCCAAAGCCCAGGAAGAAGTAGACCATGTCTTAGGAGCTATTGTATTCCTGAGCCGCACCTCTGGGCAAGCTCAAGTATTATAAAATACCAATTATTTGTGAAATATTGTTAGTTTGACAAATACTATCTCTTTTAATACTGAGATAGATACTAATATTATCCTTCATTTTACTGTTGAGAAAATTGAGGCTTGCAGAAGTTAAGTGACTTGCCAGGAGACAAACAGCAGGTCTGTGTCTGAACCTGGATTTAAACTCAGTTCTTCCTGATCCTAGGTCCAATGCTCTATCCATTTTGCCACCAGCTGCCTAGAATTTTGACTCCACTTCTGGCTCCTTTACTACTTAGAGGTGAAACTTTTATCTTGCCTGTAATCATTGTCTTCAAGTAACTTCTTAAAGCTTCATCACCATGGCCCTGAATGTGTTCTGTCCCAATTCAACTTTCTATCTTCTTTTTATATATTATTTTTCCATTATTATATAAGCTCTTTTTGAACAGGTACTATCTTGTTTTCATATTATCAGTATTTAGCACAGTGACTAGCACATAGGAAATTTTACTGAATTTTCTCTCTTTGGACCTTACTCTGCCATGACTTATTCTTTTTTTGAAATAAGACCTTATTAGCATAATTTTCTCTAGTCCTAGGGTGGAGAGATGTTGCCTCTGGCCTTTGATTCTCCTTGCCTCCCTTGTCCTTTTTCCCACCACTACCTTACCCTTCTCTCTGTATCCCATTCCTTTTAATTTACACACTTTATCCCATTCTGGTTAATCTACACACCCTTCTGTACCTCCTCCCTTTAGCCTTTTCTCTCCTCTTATTTTTTCATAACTTTAAAAAATTATTATACCCATATGTAAGTGTGTGTGTGTATGAGAGAGATGTGATACGATTCTAGAACTATAAGTCCTTCTCATGTTCTGTCTTTAACCTATTCCCAATGTGAGTATGATTCCAGAACTATAAATTCTTCTCCCCATCTAATTCCTCTGTGTCACTTCTTACTCTGGCACCTCAATTATATATCATTATTACTCTTTTTTTTACCTTTTCCTACAGGTTTTTACTCTTTAGAGTCATATCATACTCAACTCTATCTCAATACTTCTTTCAAACTATCCAATTATTAATGATAACTTTATATATATGATTTACATTTCCACATATAAAACATAAAGTTAGTCTTTATTGAGTATGTTAAAATTGTCTTTGATGTTTAACTTATATTTCTCTGGTATCTTATATGTCAAACTTTCTATCAAGTTCAGATATTTTGCAACAAATTTCTGAAAGTCTGGCAATTTACTGAATGCTTTTTTCATTTATTCAGGAATATACTTAACTTTACTGGGCATGATATTTTCAGCTGCAAACTTAGTTCTTTTTCTCTTTGATATATAATGTTCTAAGACCTGCAAACTTTTAATGTAGCCATTTCCAGGTCTTGTGTTATTCTAATTGTGGCTCAGCCATATTTGAATTGTTTTTTTTTCCTTGTTGCTCATAACATTTTCTCTTTGATCTGGAGTTTCAGTATTTGACAGCAATGTTCCTGTAAGATCCCTCTTGGATCTCTTTCTAGCCTAGTTTAGTATACCCTGTTCTGTCTCCAATCAGTTTCCCCTTTCCCCTTCCACTTTCTTATAGAGTGAGACAAGTTTCTGTGTAAAGCTAAATGTATCTCATATTCTCTCTTTGAGCCCAAATCTGATGAAAGTAGGATTCACACAATGTTCATCCTTCTCCCTTCTTTACCTCATTTATAATAGGTTTTCTTTGCCTCTTCATGAGATGTAATTTCCCTCATTTTACCTCCATTTTAGTCTCTTTCTAACACAATCCCCTTTCCACCTCTTATTTCTTTTTTATATTATCACAATAAAATCCAATTATACCTACACTCTCTAAATATACCCATAATAGAGATAAAGCTCTCAAGAGTTCTTTCCTTTTTACCTTTTTATGTTTGTCTTGAATTCTGTATTTGGATATCACATTTTTTCTTCAGCTCTGGTCTTTTCATCAGAAATAAATGAAATTCACTTGTATCATTGAATATCCATCTTCTTCCCTAAGAGATAATGCTCAATTTAGCTGGATAGTTTGTTCTCAGCTGCAATCCAAGTTCCTCTGCATTTTGTATTATCATATTCCTGGCCCTTCAGTCCTTTAAGGTAGAATCTGCTAGGTCCTGGGTAATTGATTATGGTTCCTTGATATTTGAATTGTTTCTTTCTGGCTTTTTACAATATTTTTTCCTTGATCTAATAATTCTGACATTTAGCTATGATACTCCTTGGAGTTTTCATTTTGGGGTCTCTTTCAGGAGTTGATTGGTGAATTTTTTCAGTGGCTATTTTACCTTCTGGTTCTAAGACATCAGTACAGTTTTCCTTGATTTCCTGAAAGGTTATGTCTAAGTTATTTTTTTCATCATGGTTTTGAGGAAGTCCAATAATCATTAGATTGTGTCTTCTGGATCTATTTTCCAGGTTAGTTGTTGTTCTAATGAGGTATTTTACATTTTCTTCTATTTTTTTCATTTTTTTGGTTTTGACTGATTTTTGATGAATCATTAAGTCATTCATTTCTATTTGTTTAGTTCTAATTTTTAGTAAATTATTTTCTTGTTACCTTATTTAAGCTCCTTTTTTATTTGACCAATTGAATTTTAAATGAGTTTTTTTGTTTAATGGACTTTTTTCCATTTCACAAATTCTGTTTTTCAAGGAGTTGTTTTTTTTCCATTTTATCATATCTATTTTGTAAGAAGTTATATGTTTTTTTTTTCCATTTCATCAAGTCTGTTTTGTAAGGAGTTGTTTTGAAATTCACTAAACCTATTTTTAAGGGGTTTTCTTCATATCATTTCTGTTTTTCCTTTTCCAAATCCTTTTGTAAAATTCCTATTTCCTTTCCCTATTTTAATGCTAACTGTCTTTTAAAATCATTTTTGAATTCTTCTAAGAGAGCCTTGTGAGATGGGAACCAATTCATATCATCCTTTAGGGCTTCATCTGGAAATGATCTGTTTGTGTCCTCAGGGTTTGAAATCTGTTCTCTTCTTTCTCCATAAAAACTATCTATGGTTAGAGTTGTTTTTGCTTTTCTTTTCTTTTCTTTTCTTTCTTTTTTTTTTTTTTAAAGATTGAGGTCTGCTTTTGGGGCAAAGGGGAAATTGTCCAAGCTTCCTCTACAGGTGATAGTGGCTGCACTGGGTCAGTGCTGATTAACTTCCTGTGCTGGGTAGGCATGGCCAGGACCCATGTTATTCTGGGTTTCAGAGATCATTATTTTCTTTTTGTATTTGTATTGGATATCTTACAACTAATCTGCTGATCTACTGGCTTGCAACTGGACAGAGTAGCCAGCACTGCTGTAGATTCCTCTCATTATATTCCCTGTCTAGGGCACCACACCACTCTGGGTCTGCACTGTGCTTGTGCTTGCTTGTGCTTGGCTCCTTCCTCTGTGCCTGGTTGAAACAGACCTTTTCTGATGTTCTTCCAAAATATCTTCTGCTGGAAATTTGTTACACTCCAAATATTTGTGGGTTCTGTCACTCTAAGACCAGTTCAGAGTCTTGATTTAGTGTTGATCTGAGGGTAATCAGGGAGATTTCAAATAAAGGCGTGTCAGGAGCCATCTTGGTCCTGACAATCTTATATTATATTTTTTATTACAGTAGCCTAAGCTGCATGAGCTTTTCCATGTCATAATGTGAACTCATATTAAGCTTATTGTTATTAAATTACATATTAAACTACTGATTATTGCCAATGTTATAATTATGAATTTGAGTTTTTGAAGTCAAGTATAATACTTGTGTCTTTTTCATTTCATTTGCTCAATTTGACTCATTTTAACCTGTTGAATTTTGTTGCGTTTTAATTCTGCAGTCCATCATGTTTGCAATTCCTCTGAGCTTCATGATTTTGACAGTTTTGTTATGCACAACATTTATGCTTTCATCCAAGTCAGTGATATACATGTTGAATTCAGTGTGTGAAGGATAGAATTTAAGGAGATTCTGGTAGGGCTATCTTCTACCAGATTGATGTTAATCATTATTGTTTCTGGCAAGTCTGTTAACTAGCTTGAAATCTACATAGTAGTACTATTGTGCACTTTTTATTTCTCCATCTTCTTAGGTATTTGCTGACTTTTTTTTTCTCAAATTGCTTGCTAAAATTTAAATTCACTGCTCCCATCAGATTAATTAATTTGTATTTTTTAAAAGTAGAATGATAATTATAGCCCTGGATGCAAGTGTCTACATATATTAAAAGAATCATTTATAATTATCCTGCAAGTATTGTATCATAATAGGCCCTGAACTAAATATTATAAGAAAAGAAAAAGTGGAAAAAGAAAAAGTACTCAGATTTGATTTATCGTTGTTATATTCGTACATATGAATGCATTGGAGAGCTTTATAACTAATATCAGTGGAAGTAATTATAAGATTATCATCCATCTTCAAGAAAAGATCAAATGAGCATGAAAAAGATAAAGGGTATACTTTATAAATCAAACTACTCGATCCTTTTTAAACTATTGTAACTTAGTATACACATCGGTTTTGGGGACTTGAGTTGTCTTCTTCAGCAGGACTGCTGAATAAGCACAAAATTCACATGCTTCAAGGGATTAGAGATTATATTTTTATAATATACAAATGTTGTCAAGTGTAATTCTTTATAGTAAAGACATTTGTCATTGCATGGTTTATTTTCTTAAGGAAATAAAATTCACCCATTTCATCCTATATTGAAATGACAATACTGTATATTTACGTTCTTATAACAGTGATATATTTGTAAAAGTTATACAAAACATCTTGGAATACTTCCAGAAAAAATAGTTTCTATTCATTGCAGTCAAAAGGGAAAAGAGTAACATTAAAATTTAATCTATGCAATGCCAAAATATTTAACAGAATAGAAGAAATTACTTTTTACTTTAGGAAGGGAGTGGATCAAGAAGTCATTCCTGTGTGTGTATTTGTGTTTGAATACTCTTCTTTGCTTACTTCTTTTATGTGACTTAATTTTTCTCACCCATTTCTCCTCTCTTTTCTCTTCTCCTAATGCATTGATCTTTCTTATCATTTTTTTTTTGTGTGTAATCATCCCATGATAATTAACTTATATTGTATCATCTCCATTTTGGAGTCCCTCTAACTGATTTGAAAATAATAAAGTTCTTAGGATTTACATATATCATCTTCTCATATGTATTTTTTAAAAGTTTAACCTTTTCTGAATAATTTCTCTTTTATGTTTACCTTTTTTATGCTTCTCTTTGGCCTTATATTTGAAAGCCAAATTTCCTATTTTTCTCTGGCTTTTTCATCAGGGTTTCCTGAAAGTCTTCTATTTTTTCCCAAAGCCACTTTGAATATGTATTCTTTAGAAATTCACAATATTGACATAATATATTGTGGCCTAGTAGATAAACTGGTATGCTGAGTTTATGCATCAGGCTTTTTCTCAGCTACAGGGTTTTTTCTTTGTATGTGTGTGGCAGGTTTCTTTTCAGCTGTAGGCTTCTTTTCTACAGGTTTCTTTGCTGCTGTGGGATTCTTTGCCTCCAGCTTCTTTTCTGCTGGTTTCTTCTGAACTGGAATGTTCTTCACTCCTACAAGCTGCTTCTTCTTTTCATCTTTCTTTGCCTCTATAATTTTCTTTAGAGGTACAACTCTTTTATCTTTTCTGATTTTCCAATTCTTAGCCTGGTGCAGAATTGTATTACGGGACATTGTCTTGGCATATGGGTTCAGTTTCATGATTCTCAAGTTCGAGTACTCATTGATAAATAGTACATGGAGGGCTCTAGAGATCTCTGGGTTTTTCAAAATCTTGGTAAGGTCTTGTGCATGGATAGATTATAGTAACTCTTTAGGTAGCAGACCAGTGCTATATAGCTCATCCAACATGCATAAGGCACTTCCACTCCAGATACAAAAATGTTCTACATGCCCATCAGGAGCAAGTCTCAAAAGATTCTTTACTCATATTAAGTAGAGTAATAGCAGGAATGTTTCTGAAGGCCTTGATAATTCCATTATAGATGATACAGGGCCCTTGATACTAGATCTGATGATGGCTCCTCATTTTCCCCTTACCATCTCATATATCCTTAGAAGCATACAACTTTTTGATGTCATTCTATGCCTGCAGCTTCTTAAGCAGGAAAATTGCTTCCTTGGTCTTTTTATCCCTTTTAATTTTATGTTCAACCAGTAGAGGAAGTTCAGGAATTTCTTCAATTTCATGACCTTTTGGTGTGACCAGTGCTGGCAGGTCAGAGGCTGTTAATGCAGAGCAGATGGCTTAATGTTTTTGTGTTATGTTCACTCTGTGATGCCAGTGGCTTGGTAGGGGTAAACATGCAACTTCCTTGGCACATTCTGACCAGAGTGCAAGTCCTTCCACCCTGAAGATGAGTAATTTGAGCAATTGTTCTGCCTTATGAGTCAGCACTGGAGGTTGCTGCTTATTTTTTGTCAAGTTAGTATAAACAAAATTCACAATATCTGAATTGAGGAGTCTTAAAGACAGTAGGCAAGGTAACATCTTTGCTAGATAATTTCCCCTTTTTTGGAGTACACAGATATCAAGGGATGTACACAAGCCATGGCGGGCACTGGAGAATGAGAGTCACGTTCCTCTCTGCTGGATGGGTTCACAAGAAAAGCACTTTTTCTTTCCTTTAAAGGATACCACTCAGCTTTGATGGATAGGCTATTCTTGGTTATTATTCTAGCTTTTTTTACCTTTAAGAATCTTATATTCCAAACAATTCACAACTTTAGCAAAGTTGCAGGATACAAAATAAATCCACATAAATCATCAGCATTTTTATATATTACCAATAAAGTTCAGCAGCAAGAGATACAAAAAGAAATTCCATTCAAAATAACTGTTGATAGTATAAAATATTTGGGAATTTATCTGCCAAAGGATAGTCAGGAACTATATGAACTAAACTACAAAACACTTTCCCACAAATAAAATCAGACCTAGTCAATTGGAAAAACTTAAAATGCTCATGGGTAGGCCGAGCGAATATAATAAAAATGACAATATTACTTCTTCTTTAGTGCCATACCAATCAAAGTCCCAAGAAATTATCTTACAGATCTAGAAAAAATAGTAGCAAAGTTCATTTGGAAAAACAAAAGGTCAAGAATTTCAAGGGGATTAATGAAAAAAAAGGCTGACGATGGTGGACTTGCTGTACCAGATCTAAAACTATATTACAAAGCAGTGGTCATCAAAACCATTTGGTACTGGCTAAGAAATAGAGTAGTCGATCAGTGGAATAGGATAGAATCACAAGGCAAACTAGGCAATAACTATAGCAATTTAGTCTTTGGTAAACCCAAAGACCCCAGCTTTTGGGATAAGTATTCACTATTTGACAAAAACTGCTGGGAAAACTGGAAACTAGTATGGAAGAAATTAGGGCTTGACCCACATCTAACACCACATACCAAGATAAGATCTAAATGGGTTCATGATCTGGATATAGAGTGATACTATAAGTAAATTAGAGGAATGTAATATAGTTTACCTC
>JAJPUD010023032.1:0-20542 GCA_023553655.1 Myrmecobius fasciatus | reverse complement strand
ATTCTTAATTTTGGTAAATAACTTTTGTATTTTGCCTTCATTTTCCTTATATATTCTCCCTACCTCCACTACCCAGTAAGCCACCTTTTGGCAAAAACAAAAGCAAAACAAAATACAGTTTATGAAGACTAATCCAACACACCAAACAAGTTTAACAGGATATGCAATCCTGTCCACACCTATCTTTGTAATGGAGGGAGAAAGTAAATTTTCTCCTCCTTCAGGTCATAATAATTACACAACTTTCTATTTCAAAGAGATTTTGTTGCTTTTTCCATTTACATTGTTATACTGTTAGAGATTGCTTTTCCTGTTTCAGTTTTTATAAGTCTTCCCTTGTTTTTCTAAATTCTTCATAATCATTCTTTTGCTATAATATTCCATTATGTATTTGTTAAGGTTAGGGTTAAGGTACATTTTTAGGGTTAAAGTTAGGGCTGCCAATTGATGAATGTTGTTTCCAGTTCTTTGATGTCACAAATGGTCCTGCAATTAATATTTTGGTTTGTATGGAATATTTCTTTCTTTATTTATTTCTACCTCATTGTGATATATACCTAATAGTATTGGTCTGATCAGTCACAGTCAGACATATAATTCTACTCTAACATAGTGATGTCATTTTGGGTCTCCTTGAGAACAAAGGACAACCAAACTAATGGACATTTCAATCACTTTTTTAGTATCTAAAATTACTTTCTGGAGTGATTGAGCTAATTCACAGCTCCACAGACCAGAAATTATTGTACTAGTCTTTCCACATTACTGCTAACATTTTTTTTGTCATCTTTACCAATTTGCTGGATGTGAGGAGAAATCACCAAATTGTTTTGATTTTCTCTTCTCCTTTTATTAATGATTTGAGACTGTCTTTACAATTCTTTTGAGAAATGTATACTTATGATCACTGATCATTATTTATTAGAGAATGAATTCTTTCATTAAAGTGAAATGAACAATAGCTAGAGGTGAGTTCCAATGCAGGCATACTCAGAAATGCTAGTATTCTATATTCCAATTAGTCTACTCTATAGGTTAAATCTATTCTTATCATCCTGTCAGTTCCCTAATCCTAGGCATACAGTTTCAGCAGCCTACATGGTACCTTATATATACTTCCCATTTTGTCATGCCAATTTTTTTTAATTTTTTAATATGTCAAGAGTTGAAATTTAACAAAAGTACCTTATCAAGAATATTTTAAATGAAATTGGAATTAATTCGTTTATTATTATTTTTACTGCCAATGTATGGCTGTGAAGAATATAGTGACTCCTGGTTTAGTTTGGTGCCACTGTCTTGATTCATGCTAAGATGCCAACAGTTTGATTTGACTTTTTTTTGGCACTATCATTTCAAATGTTAACACAGTTATTCCAGGATAAACCATAAGATTCAAAAAAAAGTTTTCATATTTCAACTCTACTTGTGTTTGTTGCCAGGTATTCACATAAAAGAAAATTTTTGATGATTAATTGGTGCTGATGTTGGATGAATACAATCAAACAGCAAGTCTAATCAATTTGTAAAGTAAAAGTACAATCCTAAGAATGAGATATTAATTAAGTCTTCATGCTTACAGCTAAATATTTAAATATTTAAGTAACCTCTGGAAAACTCCACTGTATACTTGTGAAAGAATGAGAGTGAAAATGGCAAATGTCATTTTAGGATTATTATGAAAAGAATTTTGATGTTGCAGAATCCCTAAAAGGACTTCAAAGTCCTCAAACTATAATTTAAGAACCATGGAGCCAAAGGATAGGATATTTAAAGGGTAAGTTATTGTTTAGTTGTTTTAGTCATGTCCAACTCTTTGTGATCTTGGAGTTTCCTTGGCAAAGATCCTAGAATGGTTTGCCATCCTTCTCCAGCTCATTTTATAGGCGAGGAACTGAGGCAAACAGGGGTAGGTGACTTGCTCAGGGTCACACAGTTAGTGTCTGAAGCCAGATTTAAATTTATAAAGATGAATCTTTCTGACTTCAGGCCCAACACTTTATCCACTGTACCATGTAGCTGCTCCAAAGGATAAGTAACATCTAATAATAGAATATATATATATATGTGATGCTTTTAAGATTTGTAACATCCTCATAGTAATCTTGTGAAATAGATAATAATGTTATCTCCATTTTGCAGATGAGGAACTTAGGCTGAAGAAGGTGAAATCATTTGCTCAGGGTCACACAGCTAGTATCTGAGATAGGATTAGAATTTGAGTCTTCTTGATTGTTAAGCCCAGTCCTCTATTAACTGTGTTGTCTAATGTAACTTTTGTAGGATCTTAAATGTCACCAAATATATACATACACACATATGTTTAGAATAACTGCATATGTTTAACCTGTATCAAATTGCTTGCTGTATTGGCGAGGGTGGGGGGAGGGAAGAGGAGAAAAATTTGGAACACAAGTTTTTGTGAAGGTGAATGTTTAAAACTATCTTTGGAAAAATTAAATACCATTTAAAAAGAAAAAAAGAAAAATTACATCTCCTTAAAAAAAAGAAAAAGTTACCAAAGGACGTGGGCAATAGCTTTCACAACAAACTAAAAGTATCTCTAGCCTATTTCCTACCAAAAGGAACGCCAATCCTTTAATCCCAGATAGTCATTGAAATTTTTTAAATAGAGAAGTAATATGTTTATAACTGTGCTTTAGGAAGATTTTGGCAGTTGCGTGAAAATAGGATTGGAAAGGGAAAGACTGGAGGCTGGTATGCTAGTTGGGATACTTTACAATAGACTAAAGGAATAAAGATGAGTGCTTGAACCAGCTTGGTGATGTGAATTAGGAGAATGGATGTGAGAAGTATTATGGAGAGATAAGATTAATAGCTCTTGGCAACTGGTTAGATATGGATTATAGTGGAGGTAGAAAGAGTCAGAGATGATTCTGAGGTTTTGAGTTTGTCTGACTGGGAGGAGGGAAATTACAATTCATAGTAGTAGGAAAGTTGGGAGAGAAAATAGGAAAAGAAAGAAGATGATGAGTTCTGTTTTAGACATGTTATCTAATCAGAATCAACAAGCCATATAGGTGGGAATTTCCAGCAAACCAATGAAGTCCTAGGAAGAAATTGTGATGGATTATAACAAATTTGATAGTCAACTGCATTATATTTATAATCTAAATCATGGGAGATGAGATCAATAAGGAAGAGAGAGTTCTGTCTCTTTAAGATCCCTAGCCCAAGTAATTTTCCATTTCTAAGATTGTTTTCTATTTTCCATTCTGTTGCGCCATGAATTTGTCCCCCATGGATCCCTCCCTTATCTTCTCCTCCTACCCTTTCCCTCCCTTTTTATCCCTTTTCCATTAATCTATACACTTTATCTCACTCCTTTTAATCTAAACATTTCAATACCCCATACTTATCCTAATCTCTTTCCCTTTTTCTTATAGTTTTTGGAAGGTAACTATAACTTTTCATGGTATAGATACATGGAGAGACCAAGACAGAAAGAGAGCTATAAACACACACATATACATATATGTGTGTATATATGTATGTATATATTGTTCCCTAATTAACCCATTCCTGATATGAGTAGGTTTCCAGAATCACCAGCTCTCATCTAATGCCTCCATGTCAGTTCTTCCTCTGCCCCTCATTTATATAGCATAATTACTATTTTTACTTTTTCTAGATGCTTTTGCTTTTCAAATTCAGATCATATTCAGCTCTGCCCCAATTTTTCTTTTAGACTACACAATTATTAATATCAATTTTGAATATATGGCTTACATTTCCATGTATAAAACACAATTTATTGTTATTGAATCCCTTGAAATTGATCTTTGATGTTAGCTCTTATATATTACATTTTCTACTGAGTTCAGTGTTTGGTTGAGACAAAATCCTGAAAATCTGCAAGTTCATTCAATATTACACAGAATTTTGTTGAATATAATATTTTTGGCCACAGATCTTTTTTTTTTGATTGTTAATATATTATAATCCAGGACCTGTAGTCTATAATTGTAACTGCTGATAGATCCTGTACAATTCTAATTGTAGCTCCTGCATATTTGAATTGTTGGGTTTTTTGGATTTTGTAAACTTTCTTTTATCTAGTATTTTTGAAATTTAGCAATAATGTTCCTGTGTGTTTTCCTTATAGGATCTATTTGAGGGGATAATTGGTGAATTTTTTCTATTTCTACTTTCCCCTATTGTTCTATTACTTAAGGATAATCTTTGATTATTTCTTTTATTCTTGTGTCATTTAACATTGCTCTTTGGAAAAAGAGAGGCTTTTTTTTTTTAAATTTCACTGTCCTCTGAAGATGAATGCAGGTTTCTCCCATTCCCACAGTAAATTTCTAGTTTTTCTCCTTTTCCTGCCTTTTTAAAAAAAAAGAGAGAGAGAGAACTTATTGTAATCACCTCTAATCCTGGGGTGTGGGGGAGGAAGGTGCCTCTGGCTTCACTTCAACTCTCCCCTGTAACTTGGAACCCCAAATCAAGAACTCCACCCTCCTGAAAATGCCCACAGCCAGCTTCTACTTCTACCCCACTACTTCTGCACTCAATGGGTGTTCTGGTTCCTTCTTACACAGGGCCATAATTGAGCAATACAGCTGGGCCTGTCATTGCTAATCAGCAGAGGTTCCCTCAGTCTTCCTGGATTTAAGACTCTTGACTTCCACACTGTGAGGGAGGTGAAAGTTCCTATGGTCCCAGCAGAAGCTTCCTCTTAACTCATCTAGCCCCAGGGCTCCCTGCTTCTGTTTCTATGGAACAAGCTTGGAGGTTCACACTTCACACAGTTATCCTGTCTTCAGTCTTCTAGGATTGTTCCAGGAAGACCCCTGTTCTGTCCCATTTTATTTTTCACCCGTCTATGTTTACCCTGAGGTTCAATTTTATTTTGTTTGCCAGGGATATCTGGAGAGCTTGGAATTTTTTGACCTACTCTGCCATTTTCCCAGAATCCTTTCTGGAGAATATCGTTATTAAAAAGATAGGCGTTTGTTTCCGAAGGAATATTATAATACTGGCCTGAGCAGAACAGTGTCTGGTAAAATAAGATGTGTTATTCTTTATTGGAGAATTTTATTATTTGCACAGAGCATGTGTGAAATTTTAGAAATATGAAAACTTAAGATATTAACCATTTGGGAAAAATTGCTTGTGAGAAGAGGTTATTGTATAAAAATTGCCAAAGGTTCAGAGCCACTGTTGAGCAAATATTCAGCTCTACCCTGACACTGTTTTCTTTGTCATTATCTTTCATTTGATCTTGACATTGTAAAAGGAAATGTTTAAACAGGAGGAAATTTGTCATGTAGCCAGACAGAAAGAAGGCCATTCTTATGGCTTCCACAATTCATACTGTGAATGACTTCTAAAAATATAAATCTGAAATCTGGTCGATTCATTTTAACTTTCTGTCCTTCTTTCTTCATTTGTAGAATGAAAAGGTTAAATAAGATGATCTTCTCAGGCCCCTTTCAACTATAAATTCTATGATTTCTACTTGGATGTTTCACTATCATCTGAAATCCAACATAACTCAGGACCACTCATTCCTTCTGACCTCTCCAACTCTACATTCTTAGCAAGAACCAGGACATCCTAAATTTGTATTCCTCCAGATTCATTTAAATCTGTCAATGGATCTTCTTTCATGTCCACAGACTAAAAAACTTGAAGTCAAAGATCACAGGATTAAATGTCAGGTCAATAAGATTTATTAAATGTCTTTTATGTGCCATTCATTTTGTACTAAGCTCTGGGGATACAAAAGAAGGCAAAAACATCCTTTGTCCTAAAGGAGCTCACAATCTAATGGTGTAAGACACATGCAAAAAACTAGTGTAAGCAAGATGTGTAGAGGGAAAATTGGAGTTAATCTCAGAGAAATTAGTATTGAGGGAAACCAGGAAAGATTTCTTCTAGGAGCTGAGATTTTAGATAAAGATTGAAGGAAGACAGGAAAGGTGGAAAGAGATCTTAGTTAAAGGTTATCTAGTCTAACCTCCTCATTTACAGATGAGGAAAACGAGTGCCAGGGTTTGAAAACAAAAGCAAGAGATGAAGAAATCTAAAGCAACCCTCTTATCAGTTCCTAAGTGTAATAGTTTTCTCCTTTAATTTTCAACCAGCTATTCCCAAAGCCAGTTCAAGTCCAATATGTTCATGTTAATGAGTCCCCTCCTATTACATACTCTCCTTTCAGACTAGTCAGGATTTATCACATGACATCATATTATAGTGAGTAAAATACCAGTTTGTTTAAAATAGAAAGCATTATGATAGTCAATCATCAAGCATTTATTATGTGCCAGAAACTTGCTAAGCACCAAATACAAAAATAACCAAAAAACATAATTTCCATGCTCAAGAGCTCTCATTCTAAAGGAGGAGACAACTTGCAAATAACTATTTACACACCGGATATATCTATTGTATAAATTGGACATAATCTCAAAGGAAAGGCTTTAAAATTTAGAATGATGGAAAAGGACATGGAGACAGCTAGAAACGAAATGTCTGAACTGTTTCTGCTACTCTCAGTAGCATTTTCTGACAGACACTTTTCTAGCCATTTTCTTTATAGGATTTCTCCCAACTAAAGAATGGAGAGAGCTATATGGGAAATCAAAGCAGAAATCACGACTGGTTCCATGTTTTGGCCAAGTGACAGGAGCAGAAAACATGTAAGAATAAGTGGTAAAGGGTGTCAGGTTTACAGAGTCCCTGCAACAACGATCCAACAGACACTATACCCAAAGCTGGATTATCCTTTGGTTACTGTCCAGTTGGAGAGGAAGTATCATCTTAAACCACAACCATGGGGCAGCTGGATGGCACAGTAAATAAAGCACCAGCCCTGGAGTCAGGAGGACCTAAATCACAACCTCCTTTCTGCACAGCGAAAAAAGAAATAATAAAGATAACAGAAAACTTTAAAAAGCAGAGCTGGAAGGAAGCTGATCTGAAAGAGAATGAGCAAGTCAAAGAAAAACTTCAAATCAATAAAGAAATTCTGCAATATAAAAGAAACAAATTAATTCAAGGACAAAAAGAAACCAAGCTGACTAAAACAGAAGCAATAGATAAAATTAATTTAATCTCAAATGTATTCAAGAAACTAATGTAAGATCCCAATTATGCCAGACAAATAGTTAGGGAAGAGATAAAGAAACAATTCATAAAAATGCAGAGCAACAAAGAGCAATCAATGGAAAAACCAAAAAGCTAAATAGTCAAGCAAAAAAAAAAAATCAATAAACAATGAGAATAAGATTGAAGAACAAGCCCATACTGTTATAGAACTCAAAAATCAATATGAAGATGCAAGATAAATAAATTTGGAAGAGAAATCTGGAAGTTCAAACATTAGATTATCTGAGATCCTAAAGATTATAAAAAAGATTGGGGTTGGAGGAGGACAGGAGATAGAACTTGTCCCCTCATACTTGAAAATACAACCAAAGAAAAATTTTCAGAATTGACAACACATATTAATACTCAAAAATCTCAGTATAGGACTAAAGTATAAAATTTTTTCTTAAAAATCCTTGTTTCCAAAACACATTAGTATCAAATTTCAAAATGAAAAAGACAAAGCATTTTGAAATGTTTGGGGGGAAATTATATGATCCCAAGTGCTGGTTAGAATTTCCCTAAATTTTTTTATTACAGAAAGGCAAAATTAGTCAAAAATCTTGTAGGATTGAATTTTTATAATACATATTTTGTTAATTTGAGTATTTTATTTGAAGCCAAAAGAAGGACATCAAAGTATGGCATATGCCCCTTTGTTTCTCATAATTGATGGAACAATATCCAAGATAAAAAGACCATCTTGAAATGTGGTAGTCTTATAGACTACCCTCAGCCTTAATTCACTTTGTGTTTCAGATATTATTAACACCCCAGGCTTTCTATCCAAGGTTATTATAAGTTCACCATTGGCTTGGCTCATTTCCATCCACAGAAAAAAAAACTTTCTGACAGATCTAGGTTGCTAATAGTCACCGAAATCTCCTGTTCATAGTTCAAACACAGTTTAATCTGATTAGTAAAATCCTAGTTTTCATTTAGAAATATTACATTTATATAGCATAGAATTGCAACATTTTAATAATCTCTCAGCCCCAACCTCCCAAGGCAAAACTCGTTTCAATTTAGAATCTGTTTTTATTCTAAAGTTCATTACTTTTTTTCTTTTTTTTTTTCATTGAGGGGTAATAACACACAGACAACAACTCACCATAGGTTACTATGACAGAGACCAGGGAATAGCTCAAAAGCTGTATATTTACACACCACATCTGCATGGAAAAGTAGAATTGCAGCCTTCAAGGATCTGGAAACACTTTGGGGTACCAATCTGGCCGCTAGCACTGAAAAGCACTCCTACTTCAGTACCCCAACACCACAGGAGGGTTCCAAACTAGCAGTTCCATACAGCACCCAAGGGCTAAGATCACCCTTAATTTTCCCTGACAAATTTTAGTCACATTCCTGAACACTTCCCCAAGCAAGCCCAATCCTACCCTGAAAGAAAATGTCTCTATATTTTCATGTCCTATAGTATAGTGGTGATGACTTCCCTGGGGGGAGCTTATTCCAGTGGCACTGAAGGTGGTGGAGAGGAGGAGCAGTTCTGCCAGATATCAGACACCAAGGCCACCCCTGGCCATCACCAATTATCCTGAGTTGGATGCTGCCGCTGGACTGATGGCTCTGGATCAAGCAGGGAGGCTGACAACTTTGTGCAATTTGGCTTCACTTAAATACAATTCATTATAAGTCAAAACATCTCTTTGTGATATCTTCAAAACCAAGAAGGAACCAAAAGTGATGGTGATGATGATGTAATAGTGGTGGTGATAATTAGCACTTATACAGTATTTTAAGGTTTACAAATAGTATTTTATTTAATCTTCACAAAAACCCTCAACATGGAAGTGGGCAATATGCCAGTTAGAACATTTCTCTTTCTGATTTTATCTACTCTACCACCTGGCTGTCCCTATTATTAATTACTACAGCATAAATAAGTTTCTAAAATGGGAGGGGGGAGCTATCTAAAAGATAAATAAAATCAAGGCCTTTAAAAAAATACAAAAACAAGCTTACATCAATACCTCTTATTAAAAAGAAGAAATCCCACATCACAGAAACATATCATGAGAACAGGGAAGACTGGGGTTCATTTTTAAAGGAAGATACTGAATTTTTTTTAAAAAGCTTCTAATCCAAAGAGTAATATGAAATGGCTCCCTGCCCAGAGAATTTATAGATGAACTCAAAAAAGAATTTAAAAATCAAAGGAGAGACATTGAAGGAAAAAAATCTAAGAAAAACAAGAAGATTATGAAAAGAAAGTTAACTTGAAAAGGAAATATAGTCTCAAAGATAAAAATAAGTCTTCGAGAATTAGAACTAGGCAAGGGAAAGTCAGTGAAGTTATAAGAGATCAAGAAATAATAAAGCAGATCCTAAAGAATGAAAAAATAGAACAAAATGTGAAATACCTTATAAGAAAAATGACAGATCTGGAGAACAGATCAAGAGAATTAGACTGCCTTTTTTTGTTGTGACCAAAAAAAGAATCTTGACACAATAATGTAAGAAATAATCCAAGAAAATTGTCCTGGAGTGATAGAACATGAGGGGAAAGTAGAAATAGAAAAAATACACCAATCACCACCTCAATGAGATTCTTTGTGCAAAACACATAGGAATATTATTGCCAAATTTTGAAACCCCAGATCAAAGAGAAAATTTTGTAAGAAACAAACAAAAAGTCCAATTAAAATACACTGGAACTATAATTAGAATTGGATAAGACTTAGCAGCAGCCACAATAAAAGACTGCAGGTCCTGGAATTATATCTACCAACAATCAAAAGAACTAGGCGTGCAGCCAAAAATATCATATGCAGCAAAATTATCTATAATATTGAATGGAAAAAAAAAGGACATTCAACAAACTTGCGGATTTTCATCAACCAAATCCAAACAATAGAAAATTTAACATAGAAGAGCCAATAATAATGATCAATTTCAAGGAATTCAACATGGACAAATTATTTTGGTTTTTTTAACACAAGAAATGTATATCATATGTTTAAGACTAACATCAACAATAGGGTAGCTCAAAAGAAAGACTAGGGCAAAGCTGAAGTAAAAATAGTAATTATGTTATACAGAGGAAGAATAGACACAAAGGCATTAGAAGGGGGAGGGTTATAGTTTATAGTTCTGAAAACCTATTCACATTGGGAATGGATTCAATAGGCAACACTACATATATACTATAAAGGATATAGTGCTCTTCAAAATCTATAAAGATAAGGGGGGAGGGATAGACGGACAGGAAAGCAAAGGGTGAGGGAAGAAGACAAGGGAGAGATCCATGGTGGGGGGAGGGGGTTAAGTAATATCAAGACAAGTTAAGGAGCAGAATTAAAGAAGGGATAGGGAAAAGCAGGAATAGGAAAGATACATTTATATAGGGAGGAAGGCAGTGTGCTTGCGTGTGCATACATGTATATATCTACATATGTATATATAAATATATCCTTTCTTAGCCATAGCCTGCTTGGGGATGTTGTGGAGGATGGGGGGGGGGGGAGAGAATAAAGTAAAAAAGGTGCACAGTAGAGAAAAGAACAATTTACAAGGAAGTAAAGAAAAGATGGATAGTCATGAATGTAATTTCTTCTATTTATATACTTTCTTGAATTGGTAATTTGTTATTATCTATTTTGAATCCTCCCTGATGTTCTGCTGGGCACATACAACGTTTTGCTTTGTTTTGTTTTTTATTCCTTTTCTGTTTTTCTTTTTTCTTATTTAATAAATAAATTTTTAAAAATACAAAGACAAACATGAAATAGTCCTTGCTCTCAGGAAGCTTATAAATCATTAATTTTTTTTTTTTTTTTGCTAAGGCAATTGGGGTTAAGTGACTTGCCCAGGGTCACACAGCTACGAAGTATCTGAGACCAGTTTGAACTCAGGTCGTCCTGACTTCAGGGCTGGTGCTCTATCCACTGTGCCACCTAGCTGCCCTAAATTGTTAATTTTTAACAAATTAACAGCACTAAATACCTAGAATAATAAGACTAAAAGTATTAACTCTATACTTGAGGAAAGAAACAAAACACAAATTTAAAGGAAAGCAGAAAGGAAATAAAGAGCACAAGTTGATGGTATATAAAAAATCTAAATTATAAAAGTCAAAGAAAAATATACTGAATTTAAGTAATTGATTTAATTTAGCATTAACTTAATATTCAAATATCCCTGCTCAGAAAAAGAAATGTTCAAGCTGGCACATTCCCCACTTCCATTCCCATCTCCTCAAATACATGTCTACTCCAAGATGATTTGTTTTATTATTATTATTTATTATTATTAAATATTGAAAGTGTCCCAAAAGTCTTAGTGCTATAAACCTTAATAATTGTATATTCAAATACAGTTTGGGGTTTTTACAATCCAGAATAAGAATTAATCTACTAAAACTATTTGTACTGGTTTCCTTCTCTAATTCCCTCAAAGACTGAAAGGCCTTCCTTTCTGTGATCAATATCTTAATATTTGAATGAAAAAAGAGGGTACAGCCCTTAAGTGGATCATGGTACCACCAATAATTTTATGGGGTGCAAGGAGGCAATGATCCCATCTAGACACAAGGTGAGTTTCATTGTCATCCCTATTCCATTTTCTGCAAGGAAGGCTTTAGCTTTTATTCAATCCACTTCTCTAAAGGGAAATCTCTGAAAAGGGTTTTAGGCTAGAGAAAATATTAGTTCTTAATATTTTGTGTTGGACTAAAAGTGTTGGATCTTCTAAGGAGTCTGAAAATAGAAAACAAAATGAATTCCAGATATGAAGGAAAAATTATTTGGGTGAATTGTTTGGAAACAGCAATGAATTTAGGCAATGGTAAATAAGGAAAGCTGACTCATACAGAATCAATGCTTTTGAATTGTGATGTTGGAGAAGACTTCTGAGAGTCCCTTGGACAGCAAGGATATCAAATCAGTCAATACTTAAAAAAGAAATTAATCCAGGCTATTCACTGGAAGGTAAAATACTGAAACAGGTTTAAATACTTTGGTTACATGAGAAGATGAGGCTCACTAGAAAAGACCCATTTGCTGGTAAAGATTGAAGGCAAAAGGAAGAGAGGAATGATTAACTATGTCTAGTAGGCTAGTCTGAGTGGAACAGAATTCCTGAAGGCCTGAAAAAGGATGTATGAAAGATGGCTTGACAGGTAAGATGGGAGCCAAATTATGGTTTCCAAAGCCAAGGTACAACGTTTGAACTTTATTATAGAGGCAACAAGAACTACTGATTTTTCAGCAGAGAAGTGATGAGGTCAGGCCTTTGGGTTATTTTAGCAGCCACATGGAGAGGGCTTAGAGAGGTAAGAGATTCAAACAATGTACTAATTTCTGTATTTTGAAAGAGTTCTTTAAAAGTTGCATAGACTTCACATGTGAATCTGGCCTTGGTCCATACCTTTTAAGAGCAAATCTTGAGTGGAATATAAGCTCTTTGATGACAGGGCCTGTTGTTTTTGTCATTTTTGTCCAAAACTCTTGCTACAGTGCCTCACACAAAGCAGGTACACTTAATGCTTGTTGAATTCAATTCAAATGTTTTATTTCTCCTGAGATTGCTCTGTTTAGGTTATTCACTTTCTGTTTAGTTACTGTTGGAATTTTGTTTTTATTTTGGCAAATTACCTCTGAATAGTAATTTTTGAAAATTTTCTTAATTTCTTTTACCCTTGTGCCTTTTTTCATCTTTTCATTTTCTCTTCTCTGATTTTGATCTGGACCTCTCTTTTTTCTTTAGATTCACTGCTTATCTAAATCAACTAATCAACATTAAATACTCATGAACTGTGAAAAGTGCTGGGGATACAGAAAAAGAAAAGCAAGAAAGTCCTTATCTTCGAAAAGCTTAGATTCTAATGGGAAAAGACAATTTATAATAATATTAATTTCAATTATCTATATTCTTTTTAACACTAATAGCTATCACTTTGCTTACCATGTGTCAAGTACCACGCTGAGTGTTTTGAGGAGGGTTTATCCATTTAAATGTTACACAATTCTCGGATACAGGAATCTTCATTTTACAATTAAGGAAACTGAGATAGAGACTAAGTGGCTTACCTAGTCATACAACTAATAAGAATCTGAAGCTGGAGTTGAATTCAGATCTTTCTAACTCCAGGCTCTGTACTCTATCCACCCTGCCACCTAGTTGCCTCCTTTTTCTTTTGATTTATGTATGTCTTAAACAATGTTTGGGGGGCCACTGGCACAGGCCTGAAGTCAGGAGGACCTGGGTTCAATTTTGAGCTCAGACACTCATTAGCCGAATGACCCTGGGCAAGTCACTTAACTCCAATTGCTTTACCCTCCTCCCAAAACATAGACTTTAAAAAATTGAATTTAAGAACATATGTTTGTGTTTGAAAGGATTTTATGCTAATGGTAAAGTTCAATTCTTTCTAACACTGGGGCTAAATTTTGTAAGTTTGATTATTGTTATTCAACAAGAAACATTGCAGCTTCTAAAAATTAGTTTTATAACCTTGTAAACAGTCTTCCTAGCAGCTAGGTAGCTCATTGGATAGAATCCCAGGCCTGAAGTCAGGAAGACTCATCTTCCTGAATTCAAATCCAGCTTCAGGGACTTACTAGCTGTGTGACTCAGGGCAAGTCACTTAATCCTGTTTGCCTCCATCCACTCATCTGTAAAATGAGCTGGAGAAGGAAATAGCACACTATTTCAGTATCTTTGCCAAGAAAACCCCAAAAGAAGTCATGAATAGTCAGACATGAATGAAAAACAACAACAAAGCTGCCTTCCAATCGAATAATAAGCACTCACTGCTCGAGCACTATACAGGATTCATGGGAATGTAATTAAAAACTAAAAGAAATATTCTTTGCAATCTAATAGGAAAGGAATGATTAAACACACATAAAACAAGCATTAAAACAAGAAAACATTAAAAAGTATAAACTAACAAATAAGCTGGAGCTTGGTTCTGGGGAGGGGGGAAAGGGGGAAGGTGAACAAATGCATCTGTTATCAAACTTCAGATGAGTTAGAGATGAAAAAAACATTAAGGTAAAATCCAGAGGTTCTTAACTTTTAATACGTGTATGTCATGAACTTCTTTGGCAGTCTGATGAAACCTATTTTACTGACCCCTTCTCAGAATGTTTTTTAAAAGCATAAAATTAAATATATAGGATTGCAAATAATTATAAAATTACAAAGGGTTGTTGTGAAGGTCAAATGAGCTAGTATTTGTAAAGCACTTAGCACAATGTCTAGCATAGATATTTATCCATTCCCCTACCTTCTGGAAACTAATTATATTTTAATATAATAAACAAAATATTTTTAAAACAAGTTTACTGACTTCAAGTTCAGAACACTGATCTCATACAATTCTCTAATTTTACATATGAAAAAATTCAGTTACAGAGAGAGATGAAAAAATTTGACATAGGATCAACTATACTTGATTGAGGTCTCCTAACCCAAAAGGCAGTGTTTTTTTCAAAGATACCATGTCACCTCATTCCTTACATGGAAAAGTTTCCTCTTTAAATCCCATCATTGAGGATATAATTGCAAAGGGAAGCATTTAGCTACACTTCTGTGAGAAATATATAGGAGCCTCAGGCAGCAGTTAGGATGTTGACATGTGTGATTGTGAGGGAATGAAGTGCTGTGATCTTAAAAGAAAAATGGCAGGGACCATAATGAGTACGTTCACATGAAAACAGAATATAAGTAGGAGAGACAATGGTTGCAGTTAAGTAGATATTTCAGGTGTGATCTAAGAGGTGAAAAGCAGAATGAAGGCAAAGGTTAGGGGTCCTTAGCACTCTGGAACATTCCCATGAACTTCTCCTTCAATATGAGCCTCTTGGTGTATGTACTTTGATTGCAGTAGGTTCTGTGGCCTGATTGTGAGTGCTCTCAACAAGAGTATATTAGTATGGGATAAATAATAATGAAAGCCAGATTTTTTTTTAAATATAATAATGTGTGTCTTCAATAGCTGAGATTGCCTTTGGGCTTGTTTCAGTAGGAGGTTGCTTGGGATGGGTAAGAAGTGAGAAGTGAGGTAAATTTTAAGAGTCAGAGGTCCCAGAATCACAGTTCTGCCATTTACAACTTGTGTGACAATGGACAAATCATTTAAATTCTATGACCCTTAGTTTCTTCTATAAAATGAAAGGGTTAGACCACATGACCTTTAAGGTTCTTTCCAACTTTAAAAATATGAACCTTTGTTGAGAGGGATGTTAGTAAAAATAAAGAGAACAAAACTGAGCAATAAGTGGTTCAAAGATAGGATCCAAATTTAGCATCTCCTTCCATAGCTAATGATCTTTATGGAATATAATAACATCCTTTCCTTTACATTAATTTGAAATCATTTGGAATATTAAGTATACAAATTGATGGAATGTTAAACTAAAAGTAAATTGGAGAACTTGTCTACCTAACTTAGTTGGCTAGAACCCTGGATTAAAGCTAAGGTCATAAATATAAACCCCAGGTTCATCATTTAATTTTTCTGTCTTCCACTGCCACAGATGATTTGACCCAGTAATAAATGTTCCTTGGACTTTTAAGATTGAAAAATTGCCTGAAGAAAGTCCTCAAGAACTGCTTCAGGTATTGCTACAGCAAATTCAGAGATAATTTTACATAAAGAAGTTCAACTTCCATTGGTACATTTTCTATTCTAAAATATGGCATCTACCCTAATGGAGAAATTGGTTAGGAAGTCATATTAAGTTGATTACCTTAGATAAGTCACTGAATTTCTCTGAATGCCCCAATTTACTATAAAATATGGGATTTGTGAGGGAGGTCTGAATTCTTAAGATACCTATACTCTACCAAGAAAATCTTGTTCAAAATATTCCATAAAATCCTGCAGAAAGATCTAACTCTAATTTTCATCTCTACTTTATGTAAGAAAGAAAGAGGTAAAATTGACATATTAAGTTTTAAGCTAGAACTGGAACTTTACACCTAGGCAGCATTAGTAAATAACATACTATACAACTCTCAAGAGTAACAAAGTCACAGTAATTTTTAATATCATGTGTTAACATTTACATAAATTTCATATTTAAGAAATACTAAAAAGTATAATACTAGTTTGTAATTTAGACTAACTTCTCTTTTCTAGGATTAAAAGTGAGAGCAAGAAAACCAGAAATGAGGTCACATAAAAGATTTCAGGACCATTTTCTAAACCAAAATGTGCAAGAACCTGAATTCAGTGGTTACATTAATAACAGTCTGATAAAACACCAAAAGGAATGGATTTTTTTTTCTATGGCCAATCCTATTTGTTTAGAGGGGGAAATGGCATTTCCTTAAAGTTAAGTACCTTACGTAGTTTTTTCTAGTCTGGTATTATATACTTCATCCTACTTAAAAGTTAAAAAAAAAAAAAACTTAAATCAGTCGAGCATGTTGGTATAAATAAATGAAGTGCATTACAGAATGGTTACAAACTGTCTATAACATGCACCATTTATATACATTTCACCTGCATAGATGCAAAGTGCCTTTCTTGTAAAAGGCATAAAATACAAAATCTCACCAAAAAAAATGAGTCATTTCTTAGCACAGAGTGAATCAGAATGATATTAACTTTGGCAGTTCATTTTACAAAGTTATTTTCCCTATTGCAAATATTTCCTTCATTCTGGGTCAAGTCGAGGTAAAACAGGAAGAATGAGATTTCCAAATGCAGAATCCTGAGTTATGAAATATCCCGAAGAATGTGCATGAGCATGCTGGAAAAAAAGAAAGAAAAGATTAACAAAATTGTTTCTCACAACATGATTAAAATGATTTTCTCTTACATAATGAATTCAGGGGGAAAAACATGGAAAAATTAATGTGAATTAACATAATGAAGGACTAATAAAAGTGAAGAAAACCTAACCAGAAGAACTATACACAATGACCATAATAATATAAACAAAAACAAGAACAAAAAATTCTTGTCATAATAAGTCTATTTTAAATATGGTAACATTTATAGAGGCTTACTGTTTAGATCATATTGAAAACTGTGTAACAGTAGTTAGTAAAAGGCAGATATCTCAAATTAAATGAAATAATCTTGATGCTAAAGAATTAATGACAATGAAATATTTTTCTCTGTTCTTAGCAGGAACATGGCAGACTATCCGTACAGAATGCTTTATATACAGCCATAGATACTGTTGTTCGTTTTGCTTAACTTTTTCTTTGTTACAAGGAAGATTTTGATAATGGGCATGGGGGAAAACCAGAGTGGGTGTATCAGAAAATGACTAAGGTGTAAAAATGAACACCATCAATAGCATTTTTAAGATGAAAAAACAAACTCTCCTTCTTTTGAAAATTAGGATATTTTAAAAGCAAGTAAAACTTAATAGACAGAAATATTATAAACTTGTCATGATATTAATTGTCTAATTACCTTTATGATCCCAATCACCAAAGGAGTAACATAAATGCTCTGTTTTCAAAATGGGGACAATTTTTTTTAAACATAGATCTTGCAGTATCACCTTTTGGTGGTGCAGGCCAGTGAAAAAATCTGAGTTCTTATGAAAAGATTCTGGATTTGCAGAGCAAGTTTTCTAAAGGAATCTAGTACTAGAAGGAGAGGTCAGTCTTCAACTTCTCCTAATCAACTGATTACTTCCTTTCAAATATGATCAAATAATTTTAGAACACCATTCACTAGACCCTACCAAATTTTTTTCTAACTTCTAAGAAAGAGCTACACTCATTGCTTCCCCTATCTCTCTTTTCATTCACTTTTTAATCTTTTGCAGTCTAGCTTCAAGCCCCCATCATGCAATTAAAACTGCTCTGTACAAAGTTATCAATTTGCCAAAGCTGATGTCCTTTGTCAATCCTCAGACTTATTGAGCTTTCTAAGGCATCTGACAATGCTGCCCACAATCTCCTTTGAGATAATTTTCTCCTCTCCAGTTTTTGTACTATTATTTTCTCCTTGTTCCTTTTATCTATCTGGCCATTTCTACTAACTCTCCTTTACTAATTCTTCATATCACACCCAAATATGGGTATACTCCAAGGTCCTGTCCTGAGAGCTCTTCTTCTCTATTACTACACTGCCTTTGGCTCCCATTAGCTTGATGATCATTTCTACACATATGACTCTTAGATTTAAATGTCCAGCCTTATTCCTTTTTCTGACCTGAAGCTGAATATACCACATCATCAATCACCTATTGGACATTTCAAACTGATTGTCCTAGTGACATCTCAAATTCAATATGTCCACGATAGACTTCATTATCATTCCCCTCTATCCCCCATCTCATTCCCCTCTACCAAACTTTCCTTTTTCTGTTAAGCTCAATGACTTATTAGAGGTCACAAGGCTAGTCAGTAACTAAGCAAGGACTAATGGAGTTTCCTAATTCTACTCTAATAAACTAGTATTAGTACTCCAATACAAAATGTTGTTCAGCAATATCAAATGAAAGAAATTAATTCGTTAAATTAAGTAAGAAGGAATATGGAATAATAGCATTAAAAATTTTTTTTTAAAATATCAGAATAGAAATTAATCTCTTGTCAGAAATAAGGAAGGATAAGACTACTTAGATACTTACACAAAAAAGAAAAAGGCATACTTGACAAAAATTAGGGAAGCTGAAAATGGTTTAAGAATTATGTGATTAAGTATATAACTATTTTGAAAAAGACCCAGTTTTGTCTAAAGGTTTTGGAGCACCTTAAATTAATCAAGATCAAGATGACATTAAATAAGACAGTTTATTACTCTGGCAATAATGAATAGATTTATAAAATGTATAATTCAATATATTACTCTTCAATTCTATGTTAAGAATTAGTGCTTAGGGCAGCTAGATGGATAGAGCTCCAGCCCTGAAGTCAGGAAGTCCTGAGTTCAAATCTAGTCTCAGACACTTAACACTTCCTAGCTGTGTGACCCTGGGCAAGTCACTTAACCCCAATTGCCTCAGCAAAAAAAAAAAAAAAAAATAGTGCTTAAACACCTGCCAAAGAACCATTTTTTTTTAAAGCAAATCACAGCAGTAAAGCCACACATTGGAGATTATGATTTAACTGACAAATATGTTAAGAAATTTACTATTAAAAATTTCCCATTTTAGTTTTTAAGTTTGTTTCTTCCACTTAAGTACTATGAACTCTCAGTATCCTGCTTTCTAAATACATCATATCTTGGCACAGTTAGTAATGAAATCAAATTGATTCAGATTTAAAAGAACTTTTGATTCCTTAGCCCAGTTTCCTAGTTTTACAAATGAGATCCAAAGAAGTGATATGACCTGTTCAAGGTCAGAGAGGTGTTATGTGATAAGACAGGGATATTCATTATCCATGGTGCTTTGATTCCAGATCTAGTTCTCTTATCACTATATCATACTACCTTGCAATAACTTCATATGATCAAAGACACTTTTCATGTTTACTGTAATACTGAAGCAGTTCAATGATGCAATAGATAAGAATCCTGAATCTGGATTCAAGAAGAACTGAGCTCTAATCCTGCCTTAGTTATTCACTAACTGTCACTCTGGGTAAAACACTTCAATCTCTAATTGCCTCAGTTTCCTCATTTGCAAAATGGGGATAATAACACCTATCTCCCAGGGTAGTTATGCAGATCAATGCAATAATATTTGTAAAGTGCTTAACAAACCTTAAAATGATCTGCACAAATGTTAGCTAATATTATTCACTATAATGTATTCCTGGCTACAGGTCCTTTGGGCTTAACTAGATATCAGTAGGGCTCCTAATTAGCATTTACGCAACACTTATATTAGATTCCAGATAGAAAAATATCTCTACTGGCTAATATACCCTAAAAAAAAAAAAAAAAAAAAAAAAAAAACCACGAGAAAAGGGAAAGGAAAAAAGCAACTAGGAACAGTACTTTTACTTCATATGAAATACTGGCAGAGCATAAAGGACTTTTATATAAGCTGATGCCTTTCTTTGCACATCCCACCTTAGTGTAAGGTATAGTGAGAAAAATGTCCCTTATTCTCCTTGTTCTGAGCAACACCTGCTCACCTGTAAGGCAGCCTTCTGCTGTGCTGCAATATGCTGTTGTTCAGCATGATCACGAAAATCCTTATTAAGGGGGGGTCTGGAGAGAGCAATGCTGGAACAAATAAAGAAATCAAAACACATTACTTGGCACAGAACTAGTTTTTTGAGGCATTGGAACTAGTTTTATTCATAAGCCACATTTTTCACTATGTATGGTATGTTTTCTGTGGGGATTCAAAATACCTTTCCAGAGCAAAGACTTTTTTCCCCTCAGTTTACCAGGTTAATTTTACTATAGTCATGAACTCAAAGCCACAGCAGATTTTGGGCTTTGAAACTACCACTAATTCTACTGAATTATTTTTAAAAAGCAATTTGTAAATAGTTCAGACAGAACAATATTCATATAGAAAAAATATTTAAAGAA
>JAJPUD010023031.1:0-20542 GCA_023553655.1 Myrmecobius fasciatus | reverse complement strand
TAGCAACAGACAAGTTTCTATGTGAAATCAAATGTCTGATATACACTTTTAGAGCCCAACCTGATGAGAGTAAGATTTACACAATGCTCATCTCCCTCCCCTCTTTCTCTCAATTATATTAGGTTTTCTTTGCCTCTTCAAGAGATTTTACCTTGTTTTTACCTCCTTTTTTTTTAGATCTTATTTTACCACTTTTTCCCTCTTTTCCCCAGTATGACAACTTTTTCCCCTCTAGTTCTCTTTTTCATATTATCAAAGTAATATCTAGTTAATTATACCCCCAAACTTAAAGTATCCCCCTATTAAAAATAAAGTTCTCAAGAGTCCTTTCCTTTTTACCTTTTTATGCTTCTCTGGAGTTCTGTGTTTGGGTGTCGAATTTTTTGTTCAGATCCGGTCTTTTCATTAGAAATAATTGAAATTCACCTATATCATTGAATGACCATCTTCTTCCCTGGAGGGTAATGCTCATTCTAGCTGGATAAGTTATTCTTGGTTGCAATCCAAGTTCCTTTGCCCTTCGGAATATCTGGTTCCAGGCCCTTCGATCCTTCAGTTTGGAGGCTGACAGATCCTGTGTGATTCTGATTATTGATCCTCGGTATTTGAATTGTTTCTTTCTAGCTGCTAGCAGAATCTGTTCCTTGGTGCTATAGTCCTGAAATTTAGCCACGATATTCCTTGGGGTCTTAATTTTGGCGTCTCTTTCAGGAGGTGATCGGTGAATTCTTTCAATGCTGATTTTGCCCTTTGATTCTACAATCTCAGGGCAGTTTTCTTTCAGGATTTCCTGGAAGATAGTGTTTAGATTCTTTTTTTCATCATGGCTTTCAGGAAGTCCAATAATCCTTAGATTGTCTCTCCTAGATCTATTTTCCAAGTCAGTTGTTTTTCCTAGGAGATATTTCATATTTTCTTCTAATTTTTCATTTTTTTGTTTTTGTTTGACTGATTCTTGAAGTCTTATTGAGTCTTTCATTTGCATTTGTTCAATTCTTATTTTTAAAGTGTTATTTTCTTCAGTTACCTTTTCAAGCTCCTTTTGTAACTGGCCAATTGAATTTTTTTGTTCATTGCACTCTTTTTCCACTTCACTAATTTTATTTTTCAATAAATTGCTGTCTTTTTCATATCTCTTTTGCAGGGCATCATATCCTTCTTGCAAGATATTGTATCCTCCTTGCACTGATGTCAGTTTATTTTCCCATTTATCTTCCAGCTCTCTTTTGAGGTTCTTTATGCAATCTTCTAGAAAGGCCTTTTGAAAAAGTGACTACTGATGGTCTTTAATACCTTCATCTGGTATTTTATCTAAAGGAACCTCAGCATCTGGGGTCAACGCTTCTTTGCCTTGATAAAAGCTGTCTATGGTGCGAGCTCTCTTTTGCTTCTTCATTTTTTTTAGACAGTGTGGATATCTCTTTAAGGTAGGGAAAAAAAAAACGGCGGCTGAAAAGCTTTGCCCTGGGGCACTTCGTCAAGTTGACTTAAGGTGCTGGGCTGGTGGGGGCTAGGACTAATTACGAATTACTCCTTAAACAAGGCAAGTCTGCCAGAACACCTGCCCCCAATCAGGGCAGAGTGTCCCGAGTGCCTCAGATAAACTCCAGGTGTTTGGAATTTGGAGTTTGGAGTTTGGAATTTCTGCCAGGATGAGCTGAGCTGAGCCCCACCCTCACTTCCAGCCTACACAGGAGTTGTCTATTTATCTCTGTGTTGGAGTCAGACTAACCTGATATGAAGTTCTCCAGAGAGCAGTGCCCAAATATTTCTGAGTTTGTTGACTTGAAGATCAGTTCAGAGGCTTATTTTATTGTTGATTTGAGAGAAGATCTGAGGAGAGGCAGAAAGTCACCTTTTCACTCCGCCATCTTGGCTCTGCCTCCTCGCTTTTTGTTTTCTTTCTCATTTTTTCTTTTTATCTAATTTTTCTTTTTGCTAATGCAAAAGTACAGCATCATAATTATTGAAATATATATATGTATATATATACATATATATAGAAGAATTGCATATATTTAACATATATTGAAGTACTTGTTGTCTAAGGGAGGGGTTGGGAGAAGGAAGGGAGAAAATAATTTGAGCACAAGGTTTTGAAAGGGTTAAATATTTGAAACTATCTGTGAATATATTTTAAAAATAAAAAGCTTTAAAAATTAATCAAATACAGATAATTAGTTAAAAGCAAACAATATAATACAACATTTGGTAATCTAATTTTTATTTGGATGAAAGATTAGGAATTTTCCAAATTGGGATGAGGAGAATAAAGAGTTGCAATTCCCTGGATTCAGAAAAGCAGGTGTTCCAATCTCCATATGTGCATATAAACAATCAAAAGAACATGGAAGCAATAACTTCTATATCTATATCTATATGTCTAGTTTTCAGATAACACATATGGATTGCTTGAGATGTAGACCTGGGAGACAATTTCTTATAGCAATCTTCAGATCTGACTGGATTTTTGTTCAAAATAACCTAGGTCCTTGGTGGTTCAGTCTTGTAGCCATGCAGGGCTAGGTTCAAATAATGCAATTAGGCTTTGAAACAATTTCTAATTTGAATCAAGTTTTCTCATAATTTGGAATTTGCACTACACCTATAGTTGGGATAGAAAGGTCACTGAGCTAAGCTGCAAAATTAAGTCACAAGATGCAATCAGTGTGGTTCACTCAATTACTACAATTAATCATTTACTGTACTAATCCCTCTCAATCCTTCAATTTCATTACTGCTATTTAGAAATACTTCTAAAGCAACTAGTCCCTTAAGAAGTGATTGAAATCTGAGACTATGGACCTTCTCAGTAAAGATGTTAATTCATGGTTGAAGTCTAGTTCTATTCCTTTCCTTTAAATCATAATACAAATATGAAAAAACTATACATATTTAAAGTATTCTTTATTTTGTAATATATTTGATAATATTCTCACAATCCTTTTAAATATTTTGCCCATTTTTCTCCCTCTTGGTGATTTAGACATTTATGATATATAGTCTTCCAGATGACATTTCAACTGTCACCAAAAAGCAGGCAGTTTTGAAATGTTTTAATCCTCTCCCCTTTGTTATAATATCTCATTCTGCTAGCAAAACATAGGATATTTTTTTGCCCAATGTGACATTAGCAAAATTAAGAAACTTAATTTTGTATTCATTAATAACCTCCAAAATTTTTAACTTATTTCAGCATTTGTTGATCATTCATGATTAGGTACTAACCAAGGATATATTAAGGTATGGAAGAAAGAAAAATGATTCATTTCAATTTTCATAAATTTGCTCTTATTTTTATTGGAAATGGATTCAAATGCCTTGGCAAGGCCCCAGATTTGAACTGAGACACACACAGAGTGATATCGGCATTTTTAAGCAGCACTCCACAAAGTGGAATAGGAAAATGGCCTCATGTTAAAAATTTGATGTATGGAATTTTCAGCCTTGCAAGGCTAGGTCCAAACAATACAATCAGGTTTTGCCTCAATTCTCACACCTGTATGAAGTTTTCTCACAAAATGGAATTTGGACTAGTCCTAGTCCTTTATTTTGGTTTGACACTGTTTACATGATAACCTGAACTAAAATATAGATACAGAGAAATTGATCCAGACATCTTAATTGTGTCTATATTAACGACAAACCAAAGACCTAAGATCATTTGTTGAAAATTTAAGTTAAAAAATCATTATAAATTTAGAGGGAAAATGATTTTTTTTAAATCTCAATCTGTATTATCCCTCTTTGCTAGTAGGTTTAATTCAATTTTGATTTTGTGTAAATGTTTTGGGTCAAAATGTGAAGTCTGAGATGTGGATATTAAGACATTCACTTTGTTCTTTTCTTCATAATAGAGAATTGTTTTTTTTATAAATTCCTTAATCAAAACATAATTCTATGAACAATTTAAGTATTTAAATGATTTTTTTCAATGAGATTTAGGAAATATTCTAAATTAAAAATTTGTAATTTTGAATGTTTATAACTAATCTTTTTACTTTTTGATGTTAGGGAAGACAACCACAAAACTCTCCTGAAAAAGACAAAAGATTGAAGATTGTTAGGTAGAATGTGACTCTAACTATTGGCACTTTTCATTTATAAACTAAGACCAGGTTTATGAATTATACTGATGCTAATTCTGACAAATTTTGCTGTAAGAGGAAGAAAATGGCAATTTTCCTCTTGCTTTCAATAATTGGGAAAAGAAAATAGGAAAGTCATATTACATAATGATCCATCATACCAGAAGTGTCCTCTTGTCTAGTGTCTTCATTCTTTAAATGCCTCTTTTAAATGATTTCCAAAGATATGCAGGGAAAAAAAAAGAAAATGGAAGAAATGTTATTATTACTGATTCGTGAGGAATCCTCTTTTCCACTATATTTTTACCAAAGTGACAAATACCCACCACAAATCATCTCCAGATTTACCTACAAAATCTCCAATCTCTATTTACCTAGTGTAATTTCCTTTAGTTTGTAAACCCTGATGAGATCCCAGCTGGAAATGAAATGGCCATAGGCTATGTGGCTTGTTCATAAGGAGTAGTATCAGTTAGGAATATGGCTCTGACTTTTATGATACATTTTGAATCAGATTTCCAATGACTTAAAAGTTTCCTTAAATGTGTACCATATGCTAAGATCTCTTTTTTTGACATTTATGAAGAAGGTTATTATCCCACTGAATTCTCTGGTTACCCGACTATGAGAAAGTGTGATGCAGAGAACACTTACCGTAAGGAAAATGTTCTTTTATAGCACCTTTAGTATGTATTACAGCTTTAAAAGAAAGGGAAACCAAGATTGCTGGATATATTGGGTTCTCAAGATAATCACTCAACAATATTTTGACATGAGGGATGGTGATAGGTGAAGTTTGCACAATCCTTGTTAAACTCCTAGTTTAATGATATTTAGGACATATCCAAATGGCATCATTAAAATATACTGCAAACCCTGCAGCATAAAAAGTGCATACAATAAGTTCACATAACGAATCCCATAATGACTCAACAAAATGAATGGTGAAATGAAGCTAGTATTGCTCATACTGTGTTTAAAATAACCTTTAGGCATTTGAGGAGTTTTATTGGCAACAATTTGGTAGCAAACTGCTCTGTGTAAAAGAGCATTTTAACATCTAATAGAAGAAAGTTGGCATTAATAATGTGGATGGATTATATCGGTAACAATGGTGAAGTTCCTGCAGAGAAGCATCTTTTATAGATAAACAAACTTAAGTTATATTGGTCCAACAATAGCATGAGATCTGTCTCCTGTGAATGTGAGGTGTAACCCAAGAAGAAAATATGGGGTCTAAAGGGGAAAATTAATATAGAGTTGAGCACTTCTCATCAAGGTATGATGAGTGCATGAAACTACTCCATTTTATCCCCACCTTCAAAAGATTTTTCTTCTCTAACAAAGAATGAGAAGGAGAAGGAGGAAGAAGACAGAAGAAAAATCAGTTGAAGGTGGGGATGAAATGGGGAAGAAGAAGAAGAAAAAGGAGGAGGAGGAGGAGAGGGAGGAGGGGAAGAAGAGGAAGAAGAAAGAAGAACAAGAACAAGAAGAACAAGAACAAGAAGAAGGAGATGGAGAAGAAGAAGGAGGAGAAGGAGAGGAAGGAGAAGAAGGAGGAGGAGAAGAAAACTAAACTGAAAAGATCATTTTAGAATGCAGGTGAACCAATAACCCTTTTAATTTTATAGGAAGTCACAGAAAAAATTATTAAAACAGCCAATAAAGGGAAACTATGAACATATGGATAAAACTTTTTGAATATTTGGAAGACCAATAAGCAGGGTTTAAAATCTTATAGGTGGAATGAAGACTAGAAGGAATGGAACTGGAATGAATGGAAAGGAACTGGAAATGAATAAATTGAAACATAAATCATTAGGTGTTCCAATGTGTACAGTGTTATTTGGCATCTTTGTGTCTGTTACTCATCTTGTATGATAATCAAGTTGATATTAATCATAATCCTCCAACTCTTAAATTAACTAAACAGGAATTAGAAGATCTTATCATACCAAAAATTATGTTACTATGTTAAAATGGTGAGTTTTCTGGAAGATTATTACACTCTAAGATTTATTCTGAAAATTCAGCAATTATCTAAAACAAATAAATAAAAGCAAAATAAAAACAAAAAAACAGAAAAACAGTTATACTCCAGTGACCTAAACATGTCAAGAGCCAAGAGAGGTCTTTGATATCAAAATCTGTGACAACAAGTAAAGATATTTATTTATAAAAGGTTGAAATTGTATTATTCTGTGATCCTATAAAATTGGTAGGATCTCTGAAACCCACATCTAAAAGTAAAGGAATACTGTGTTCTGATTCAAATATGCTCTAATATATCTTCAAATACCTGAACACAAATTTGGCAATAGAGGAAAAATAAAATCCTGCATTCATAAACAGTGTTCAATTGAAAATCACATTCAGCAGTCTTTCATTTGGTTTTCAAAACAATTTCATGGGTAGATTAGGATAGAGATTGTGATTCAGTTTGACAGATAAGAAAGCAGAAACAGCCAACTCCTCTCCATCCTTGGGAGGAGATATTCTAGATTTTTTTATGGACTTGCTATCATTACAGGAGTATACAACCTATGATAATAAGGTACTCTAATCAAAATGATTTCTTTCTTCCTCTGTATTGGCCCTCCCACAATAATTGAATTCACTCTCCTATTCTAAAGAGAAATTTTCCACCCCTCTGGTCTTCATTTTCCCATTACTTCTGATGTATGGTAATATCATATGTCTACCCTGATATAGTCAGCATCTTCCAGGCCTAGGTTTATCTTTCCCTGGCAAATCATCTTAGATTGATGTGCAGACAAATAAATGTCTGAGATGTCTAAAATAATTTGCATGTCCAGAGAGCCTTTAGGTGAATAGTTTAGATTTGGCTACCCCCCTAAAACCTGTATAATTATACATTTACCCTTAAATTGGTTAAGTGAGTGACAGGGTCCTTTCCATTCATAAATTCTGGTGATGTGCTAATTAGGATTATCTTCTTCACCATAAATCCATCTATGAACCATTTGTCCTCCCCCCCTTTTTAACACAAGTTCACCTTTCTATAACCAGTAAACAATCTCTATATTTATTCACCCCTTTTATTAGCTAATGGCCAAGAAAAATGCATAGGTCAAGTTATAGAGTCATGGTAAGCTTTCCAGGATTGCAAGTCAAAAGAGAAAATGGGAATCAGTACTCATTATGAAAACTTCCAAAGTTATTACTAACTCACCAATGTGATCCCATTAAGCCATGATTTAACATGTTGAGGAGAAATTTAAGGAGAAAAATGGTATGTCAACCAATAGCATTGATAAGATAGTAGAGTGAGAAGAGGATAACGCTAGCATATTGTTGATCAAAGCAGAAGGCTATCTTGGTGCAGAAATGATGAGAAATTATCCATTCTTTAATCACTTATAGTATGTTTTTCCATGAGCTATCATATTCTAAACTCACTGGTTTTGGTTTACTGTTATGGATTCCTTGGTGGCTTCTGCCTTGTCTTTGGATTTAATTATAGGAATCAACCAACTCTGACCTGACCTATCATGACTCCCTAACTAATCTTTTCAGATAATGACCTAGACTGTCCTTTCCCCTCAGAAAGGTTGTTTCTCTCAGGCCCCAAATTACAGGATCCAAATCTCCCATAAACTAAATAATTATTCCATCTATAGAATGATTGGGAGGGAACATTAGGTATTTGAGATGGTTGGAGATGAGGGAAACTAAATTAAGAGACTGTTGAAATAGTCTTAAAAAGAGGTAATGAATGTCTAAAATGATAGTGGCATGGGAATAAAAGAATTGAGAGCTATAAAACATATTTTAAATACATTTTGCAGTGCTTGGCAACTACCTACAGGAAAGAGAGGGTGATAATCAAAGATAATGAAAACCATTTGCCTGGGAAAATAAAGAAGAAGTATTTAAAGTTAAGGTTATAAGTTCAGTTTTGTACATATTAATTTTGAAGTTTGGGTGGGTCATCTATATAACCATAGAAAGTTAGGAAGGAGTCTTAAAGAATTTCTAATCTGTTTCATTTGATAAGTGAGAAAATTGAAGCCCACAAAAGTTAAGTGATTTATCCATGTTCACCCAGCTAATTCAGGCTAATGATGAAACTAGAACCAGTCTTCCAAATACCAAGCCTAGGATATTTCCCATGATACTATATTTCCTCCTAAATTAATATAAAGTTTCACCTGTGGTCCTGAAACTCAGGGTAGAGGTATAGAGAGATAATAGATGAAGCTGCAATTATTTAATGAGTTGAGCCTTCAAGAAAATGAAGCAAGTGAAGAGAAAAAGATAGAAGGCTTGGAGAATATCACAATCTGTTTTACTCTGAAAAGAGGAAGGAAAACCAATGAAGAAGAATGTAGAGGCACAGAACCTAATAAAGGAAGGAGTCTCTAGATGTAATAGCCAGTTTATGATTTCTACTCATACAGTGAGGTAAAAGAATGGCAGAGATAATACATTAAATACATAAGATATACAATTACTAAGGTCATGAAGAGGGATAGGAAGGAAGAAGCCTCAAAAAGAGAACTTTTAATATTGCTTAAAAATAGATGATCTTATTTTAAGGGCAGAAATCCTACTAACTAGGCAGCATTGGTATTTATTTTGTAAAATATCAAATAATTTTTATCACCATGAAGACTTAAAAAAAGAACAAAGATTTGAAAATAGATTTCAAATTTTTCTAAGGCACTTTTATTCATAAGTCTGAGGAAAGAGTGGGAAGGTCATTAGATGTGGTTCTTGGGAGGTCATTAGTAATCACTGAGAAAGTACAGAATTCTAGCTGTAAAAGACTGAGGAAGAGTGGATAGTGAGGAAATAGATACTGACAATCAGTCATTCTTCATCAGGAAAATTTTGAGTTACCTGGAAGTTCTTGGCAGGATCAGAGAATAAGAAAAAATACACACACACACACACACACACACACACACATATATATATATATATGCATATATATACATATATATAGCAACTAATATGTGCCAAGCACTATGCTAAGTGTTTTGCAATTATTTCTTTATTTGATGTTAGCAGTTCTGAGAGGTATGTGCTTTTATTATCCTGATTTTATAGATAAAGGTAACTGAGGCAAAAAGAGATTAAGTGATACCAAGGGATCCACAGCTAATAAGTATCTGAGGCTGGACTTGAACTCAGGTTGTCCTGACTCCAAGCCTAATGCTCTGTACCCTATAGCATCATCTTTCACCTTTCCTCTAATATTTCATGTGTATAAATCGTATCTCCTCAAAGAGATTATAAACTCTTAGAGAATGGATACTCTATTCTTTAATATTTCCATGATCCAGAAAGCACAAATCTTTCCTGTCAGGAAACAGAATCCACCCGAACCCTATCCTTTCCCCCTGAAAATTAAATTTTCTCTATGGATAAGGAATTTGTCATTCAGTAGCCAATTTATCTAGTAAAGAGCCTCTCCAGGCTTATCTGTCCTGGTCCTAACACAGCAGAAAATACTGTCCATCATTTGCTTCCCAATACAAATTTTTGCCTCTTGGTAGAACTTTCCATTGGAGTGTCACTTGAGAAAATAAAAGTCACCCCACAATAGAATTATTGAATTCTATCACTGTATAATATAGGATATATTTTGTACATAGTTTATATGACATAGTTTCACATAGTTTATCATCTATTGCGAGACCTTTATTAAACCTGTTAGATTGATTGTGAGTTCCTTGAGGACAGGAACTGTCTTTTGCTTCCAGCACTTAAAACATTGCTTAGAGCTTAGTAGATGCATAATAAATATTTATTGATTGACCTATATGATGTGCATGTATTTTTGCTCATAATAACACTCACCTCTGGATTGACTTTATGCTTAATGAGCTTGAGAAAATAGCCTCAAATCCTGAGACCTATTTTTAATCAAACAATAGTCATATGATCTCATCTAGACTCAGTTTTCTCATTTGCCCAATGAGAGATTTGGACTTGATGTTTTTAAGGTCCATTTTGGCTTTTTACCATGATTGTGTAGGTCCATAAAATTAATTCTTCTTTCTCAGAAGCCAACTCCAAAAAGAAAATATTTTTCCTCAAAATACATCTGCATGCAAATATATGTATTTATACCTGTACAAACACACACACACACACACACACAAAACTCTCTCTCTCTCTCTCTCTCTCTCTCTCTCTCTCTCTCTCTCTCTGTCTCTCTCTCTCTGTCTCTCTCTCTCTCTCTCTCTCTCTCTCTTTCTCTCTGTCTCTCCCTCTCTATATGTCTGTCTTTCTCTGTGATACCTTCTCTATGTTTCTACCTTTTTTTTTTTTACCACAACTTTGCCCTTCACTTGCCCAATGTATTGAATGGGATTACTAATCTATTTCTCTATTCCAATAAAGTAACACCATAGGAAGTTATGTCAAAAATACTGCTTTCTTCACTCTTTTCTCCCTTACCCCCTCTGAATTTGCCCCCTTATTTCAAAAGCTGAAAATTCTGAAGAGGATCCTTGCTGAATGGGAGAATGGGGAAAAAAGACAATACTTTGCAACTTAGCTTTGTGAATTCCTGAAGTGTATGTTTGAAAAATGAAGGTGCATAAGTTAGCGTAGCTGCAGGGCGCTGGCTTACCCAGTGTTAGCATAGCTGACACACTGACAGTTTATATGGAATTTATGTGCCTATTTACTCTGCTTTTTATGGGAAAACATGTTGTTACCTTCCAGCTGCCCACATCACATGCTACTGATCTTGCCTCTGAGCTATGCAGCACCTTTCTCAAGGAAACATACATACATCAAGGGCTTATGTATTTTTTACAATGTTGTAAGGGGGAAATAATAAAATATGGGTTATTGTGTACGCCATTCCTGGGTTTAATTTTTTTTTTATTTCACTGGTTTAATTGACTCTGACCATTTTTATTGCCCTTTTCCCCACCTCATCTCCCCATTTTAATTGTTTATGTGTTTGTGTACAATTGGATCGCATCTGGAAAAGGACAGGAGCTGTAACCACAACTTAAAAGCCAATTGCAGAGCTTTAAAAAGTAAATAAAGCATTTAAGCTGCCACATCAGTAAGAAGATATATGCAGACTTAAACAGACAAAAATGTACTTTTTAAAGCAAACTGCTTAAAATTGCTTTCTTGTTTCAATCTCCTGCTGACTAAACTCCTCCATCCTTTGTAGGGGTTTACGGTGGAGCTAGTTTTGCAGTGGGCAGTTTGCTCAGGATGTAGTAGATTTAATGTGCCCTTTCTTGGGGGATTGTGGAGACTCTTGTTGGGCTACTGCGGTGCTCCCCTTGAATATAGGTAGAAGAATAGTTGTTAAGACTTGGTTTTGACATCATGCTCACCTGTATGAGGCAGCATCACACAGTGATACTCAAAAACCTGGGTTTTGTTCTGGCTCAGCCAATCTTTGGTCTTATGATCTGATTTACTGTCTCTGGAATCTCAGTCATATTACTTAATTTTCCTTTTCTCTAAAATGAGAATAATGACATCTCTTTTGCTTGTTTCATGGCATTGCTATGAGGTTCAAATAAGATCATAAGCTGGAAATCATAAAATTCCATACAAATGTGAGATACTGTTGTCATTATATTCTCTCTCCCTTTTCTTTTGGGTGATCTCAGGAACTTCCTTTCCAAAGTTATTTGCATTATAATAGAAATATGTTCTTGAACCCAAATGAATCTCTAAGTAGTTCCATATCAGACCTAAGGGACTAAGTGAAAAGCTTCAAACAGTGGAGAAAAGAGACCTGAGGGGAGGAAATCCCTGCAATCAGAATAGGAATGGAAGCACTTTCTCAGAGTATGAGCGACCCTGGCTACAATGACATGATGCAAAAAAAGGTATGTCCAGAAATAGAGAATCTGCTCTGTCATTTCTGTGCCCCCCAGCCTCACCAGGGAGGCAATGTGGTACTTCTATTTATAAAGTATTCATGTATGGCTTTACTAGAAGTGGCAAAACAGGTTATTTTCTCCAACTTTAATCTCCACCCTCCCTCACATTTTATTCAATATGATGTATTTTTTCTCCAGCACTTCCCTTGGAACTATTATATACAGAGCAAAAGGAAATGTTAAAAAAATGGATATTTACTTTTATAATTTAGTTCAGGTAAGAATTTCACTTGAAATGGCCAGATAATTGAAACAAAAAGGTTATGGAGTCTGAATTATAGATTATTGCCTAATTTCTCTGTTTATGTGTATGATTCAATACAGAATCATAGGAGCTTAATCTAGAAAAGACATCAGAAGCAATGTAATATAAATCTTACATTTTATAGATAAGGAAACTGAAGCCTAAAAAACTTAATTGATTTGCCCAAGACCAAGCAAATGGCAAAGAGGAGGAAGTGGAAAAAAACAATTCTGATTCCAATATTTTGTTTGCATGTCATATTTGTGATCAGTTAAGTCCAGCTTGTATAGGGAGAAAGAACAGAAGAATAATACTGACAAATAAAAAGTTACAAAGCTATGAAGATAAAAATAATGGATAAAACAGTAGTTAGCATTTATATAGTACTTTGAGGTTCACAGAGTATTTTACAAAGATTATTGCATTTTATTCTTTGGAAGGTGGATGTTATTATTGTTATTCTGATTCTGCAGATAAAGGAACTGAGGCAGAGAGTAGTTATGTGATTTCCCAAGATCACAAAACTACTAAACTTTTGAGTCCAGTTTGGAACTCATGTTTTCCTGACTTCATGCCCAATGTTTCATCCCTTGTGATATCTCATAAGAAACTCCAAATCTAGAGGTGTAAAGAATATAATTTTTTTGAATTTTACGTATATAGATAGATAGATTGTTGTTTATATTTCTCACAATAATTTTGTGTAATTTTCTTGCTGTAATTTTCTATTTTGAAAATTATATTTCATAAGGAATTTGTCAACTTAACCTGTCAAACGTATACTGCACTACTAAGTTAATTTTTGAACTATGTGCTCTGTTCTTCAAAATCTCCCGTTATGGGAAACCAACTATGAGAAGGAGCTAATGACTTTAGCAGTGAATCAAAAAACCTCATAATTGGTAAGGACCATAACGCAAACTATATAGGAAATCACCTGAAGCATTCAATTTGATTTGATTTAAGACAATATGATTGGATTTAATAGGCATTTGTGAAATACACACTATGTGCAAAGCACTAGTCTATGTACTGGCGCTTCACAAACAGAAATGAAATATCTATATTTTAGGTTCTTAGATTCTAGGAATATTGATGGGAGGAAGGGGAAGTAGAAATATCCTGGGAACAGTTCAAATCCATTTAAGATTGGAAATTGTCATTGGCAACATTTACAACTTTGGAATCTGTAAATTCTATGCATGAAGTATTGTTTCATTGTCTATTCCAAAAAGTGATGGCAAATATTAATAACACAGATTAAGCTTACAAACATGTTATACTTTTTTTTGAGAGTATGTTGTCAAACATATGCTAGCACACAACTGGTGAGAATTAGCAATTTCCAATCAATCTGTTGTACATGAATACATTTTAGATACCAGATATAGATGACTGTATTGTGTATATGTGTATATGTATACATATCTATATTGTACATACTCATAATTTTAATAATTGCATTTCAATATAATTTGTTTTCTTTTTATGCATTTATTAACATTATTATGAGATGGACCCATAATCTTCACCAGACTGCTAAAGAAATCTATGACAAACATCCTTTGACAAGGAATTATGTCCTCTGTTCTTCAAATTCATAAATTATGGAAAAGTCACTACCTATGAATACTAGTTACTTTATTGTTATTAATATTTATTTTTATTAAATCTCTCATTTATTTATGTTTGCATATTTAGTATTTACTTATCTATATACACATTGCTTCCTCCTAGTAAAATGAAAGTTCTTTAAGGAAAAGAACAATTTCATTTTTTTGTTTTATATCCCCCAAATCTAGCACCACAATTGATGTGGTAAATATGTAATAATTGCAAGTTGCATTGAATTGACTGCCTTTAATGACTTTATTTGAGAGCCACAACAACAGCCATCAACATTTATATAGAACATTGTATATTTTTTCTTCTCTTCTTCCATTAATTTTTTTTGGCTGCCATATTACAGACAGGGTTTATTTTAATTACAATCTATTTGAACATTTAAATCATTTCCAATACATATCCAATCATTAATTCAACAACAATTTACTAAGTATCTACTATGGTCAAACTCTAGGAATACAAAAAAAATGGCAGAGATGTCAAATTTCAAACTATGGACTATATTCAAAACTCCACTGGAACTAAATTAAAATGTAATAGGTAAAAATTTAACTATATATAATATATGTATATATATTATAAATTTAACTCACTTAGTGTGTGTGTGCATATATGCATGTACTACATATACCGGTATATGTTACACACAAATATCTAATCTAGTCTCAATAAGCTTTCAGATATTACTGATAGTAACAACTCAGTGTTTCTTATGTAAAGTTAACTTTTAGAATTTCAGGCAATGGCATGAGATATATCTCTCTATGTAAATATATATGTATATGTACACACATATATATAATATAAACTATGACATCTTTGAAATCTTTTTTTCTAACTAGTAGGATACTCTCATGATAATGTTTAGTGTTCACATCCTTAAATATTGCATACTACAATGGCATCAACTTAAGATGTCCATTTCCCAAGACATTTCCTTTTTATTTGAAGCAATGAATCACAAAATTCTTCAAAGAATATTCCTGGAGTGGAATTGAGGAATTTAATATACTAATACAGTAACAGAAGCATTTTTGGGGAAAAAAAGTAATTTCTTTTTAAGTGAATTCTACTCTCATCAAATGAGATGCATGCCAGAGAACACAATGATATAATTTTAATATCCTCATTTTTTAATGTCCTGCTAGTGTTTGGTTTTATACAGGTCTACCACAACGAGATGAAGTGGAGTTAAGCAAGAAGGTTTAAGTATGGAAAATATGTATTAAATAAAACCGAATCATTTTGTAATAATGAAGGCCATCTCTCAAACTGACCTTTCTATGACACTGATCTGATTATATCTTCCCACCTCCAGTCAATAACTCCAGGGGATTTTCATTGTATCCAGGATCAAAAACCAAACCCTCTGTTTTCAAAGCCCTTCATTATCTAGCCTTTTCTTATATTTAAAGTTTCCTTACTCTTTACTTCTCTCAGAGTAGTCTGTGATCTGGTGCCTTCTTGCTTATCTTAGCCTGAAACATAATCTCTCAATGTCAAGAATTTTTACTGACTATCCCCCATGGCTGGAATGCTCTCTCTCCTCATAGTTCCCTCACCTATCCCTGACTTCCTTCAACTCTCTTCTACAAGAAGTCTTTCTTAGTCCCGCTTTATCTTAGTGTTTTTCATCTCTAACTGATCTCAATTTATCTTGCAGATATCTTGTATGCATACTGTTGTTTGCATGCTGTTTGTTAGGTCCTTGAAAATAAGGATTGCCTTTTGTCTTTCTTTGCTCCTCCAGCATTGTGTACAGTGTCTGGCATATAACCTTAATAAATGTTCATTGACTCTTAGATATTATATCTTCTCCTAATTTATTCATTAATATAGATAAAAATTAGAACAATGTCAATTAGTTTCCTTAATAATTTCTTGAAAATGGATCTTTCTACAAGAAGTGAGTTACTCTTTATAAATCAGGTACCTTATTACAAACCAATAAATTAAGCTAAAGAATAGTTTCAAAAGGAAAAACAAATTATACTATAAACCATCACATAAAAGAAAGTTTCAAATCACTGATAATAAAATAACAAAATATCTATAGTTGTACCTTTTGTGGGGGGGGGGAGGAGGAGATAGCAAAGAACTGAAGGGGGGAATCAATGTTCATAAACTGAAGAATAATTATATAAATTATGATACATGAATGAAATGGAATGTTACTGTGCTATAAGAAAAATGAATATGAAGAACACAGAGAAACTTAGATTTATATGAACTTATTTAAAGTGGTTAGCAGAGTCAGAAAAAAACAATTATAGACAATGACTACATAATGTAAATGGAGAAGAAAAAAATTTAAATCCCCACATAATAGAAATTGAATATTTGAAATTATAATTAAGAAACTTAGTCCCAAAGAGAACAACAAGAAAATATATTACTCACATACTTCTTTGCAGAAGCTGGGGACCATAGATATAGAACAATATAATGTCAGGTTTCTATTTTGTTTTGCTTTTGTTTTGTTTTTTTCCTGATGAGATGACTTATTTTGCTGTTTTATTTCCTATTTTCTTTTTAATCCTTTTGAATTCTTATTATAAGTAATGATTTTTTTTTTTTTTGCTTTTTGCTGAGGCAAAATTGGGATTAAGTGACTTGCCCAGGGTCACACAGCTAGGAAGTGTCTGAGACCAGATTTGAACTCAGGTCCTCCTGACTTTGGGGCTGGTGCTCTAACCACTGCGCCACCTAGCTGCCCCGTAAGTAATGATTTTTTAGGAAAGAGTGAGGGGCAAGGGGCATTAGGAAAAATCTAAATAATGAAAATAATATATCTATAACAATCTATAATATACATATATATGCATATATATGTAGATAGATATATTAAGATAAAATTTACCACATATACCAATTTATTTTTTTAAAAAGTAAAGAAGTAAATTAGAATTCTGGTTTATACATTCATATTGAATGAGTTTAATTATCTTAAATCAATTTTCAAGTCACTAATCACTGTAGGAGCATCAAAAATCTATGAATCAAATTCCTAGTTGGGTGATTCAGTTAAGATATAGTCACTCTAGAAGGATTAAACTTAAATTACCCATCTCTTCCCCTCATGTATTTTTTCACTATAAAACTCAACACATATACATGTATATGTATATACTTATACACCACAAACATGTGTGCCTGTGTGTATGTATGTCTATATTCGTGTGTGTCCTTGGAAGTTTTAGTGAAGACCTGTATAGTGTTTCTAATACATTCATTTAACAAATGTTTATCAAACTCCTAGTATATTTAATGTCTACATGGCATGTGCACAATTCCCTGTCCTCAAAAAAGATGTAGTTAGACTTAAAGACTTCTCCAAAAGCAATAGGATTTTAAAAAGCACACACATTTGGGATAATTAGCTTATTTCTTTCCTGTTCTAAATTTTTCCCTTTTAGTCACTGAAGGAATTCTTGTTCACCGCTCGATTTTGACTTCTCAGAAATAATTTTATTATGTAGATGCTTTTCAATACTGTTTTACTAATACAGGATTCCACAAGATCTTCTGAGATTGACGTACAAACACTCACTTTACTCCTGAGTTTTTTTATGTCATGGCCCAAATTTTGTGATGAGGGGAGTGAGAAGGAAGAGGAGGGAGGAAGCTGGGGATGGAATTTGAGTATATAATAGAAGAATAATGTTCTTGGGCATGTTACAGGCTTTGGGCTCTAGCAGAGAACATCTCAGAAGGGAGAAGCAGTGCTCTGGGGTGACCCATCAATCCTACTAAGATATGGAAGTGACATTTGCCAAGGCTCAGAACTACAGTGCAAGTCAGAGGAGGTGGTAAGAGCTGGAAGGAGATTACCTGTAACACATATGTCTCTGTGACTAGGGAAGCAGCTGGAATGAGATTTATTCTCTTCTGCAGTTATTTAGATAATGTTGAGGATAAGTTTCCACTTTGATTTTATCTCTTATTGGTTTTAGGTTTCATGTATGCTTATCCTATTTCATTTTTAAAGTGCCTGTGTATATAATAGCTCACTGTTCTCTCAGCATTGTTTCAGAGGGATATAAATACATTCATTTTTCTCTCAATGGAGTTGTACCTCCAGATAGAATGCATATGTAAGTGGAAATACAACAAGAGGGTCTTGCTCTCAAATCAAGTTGCTTTTACTTACTTAGCCAGAGATCAGAAATAGTCTATATGCAGGATTTGGTATAATCTGTATCATCTAAGAATCACAATAAAAGAATAGGAAATGACTTCATCACCCTCGAAGGAGATGAGTGTAAAGTAAATATGTCAGCTTTTGTGGTATTACCTGGACCAGATAAGCACAGAAGTTATGTGAATATGCAGGTAAACCTGCAAACCATAAAGGAGATGCCATAGGAGTTAACAAAAGTCATTGATTCCTCTCTCAGGTTTTCCCTCCAGCTAATAAGCTTCATAGTCTTACAGCTTGAAGGGGACATTTGGATATGCTCTAGTTAAACTGCCTCATTTTATAGATGAAGAAACTGAGGTGGAAAAACAAATGAAAAAAAACCTGCTCAGTAAAAAAAGGTTTAGAATCAGATCTGTGTCTGGAGATGTTCTATGCTACTTCTTGTGTGATATTGGGAAAACCATTTCCTCTGAATTCAGATTATATATCTATAAAATGAGGATATTAATATTACCAAGCTCTCAAGGTATTTGTGATGAAAATATTTTTTAACCTTAAAGTATAATGTAAATGCAAGTACTTAGAGAGTAGAGAGAAAATTAGAGTTGGAGTTCAAACAATTATCCTAGAACACAGATCTTGTGCCTTCAGTCCACTGCTTAACAAGAAGTAATGTAGAAAATTGAAAGAGTTTAAAATCCACCTCAGACATTTAATTGCTTGTAAATGCAGGCAAGTTACTGTCCCATATTCTTTTTTGTCACCTCTAAAAGGAGAATGATAATTGCACCGTCTTCATGGACTCTTAGTGAGGATCAAATGAGATACCATAGGCAAAGTGCTTTGCAAACATTAAACTACTATGAGAATGTAATGTTACTTCAATCCTAATGGATTAGAGGAGAAACAACCCATGCAACATAAAGAAAGAATTGTGATTCTCGATTGGTGGAAAAAACAATGAGTTGTTTAACATAACTAATTTGCCTCTTCAGAAAGGACATATGGACAGTGAACACTCTAAGGAGATGGAAATGAAAGAGTTGAAAATAATTGAGGATTAATTTTTTTCAATACTTGAGACAAGCTATAGTTGAAAGGTAGACAGAAATAAATATCACATTAAACAGATCCCCTCATTAAAACACCTCTTCCTACATTATTCAAGGCCTTACCTTATCATAGCTTCATTCCTGAACCCCAACTTTATTATGACAATGTTCTTCTTAACTTATTTCACTGCAATCCATACTGTTCTCTGCTTTGATTATGTTATTGTTCTTATAAAAACAAAATAGTTCCACATAAAAAATCCTGTAATGGCTTCCCTGTCCTTTTAGGATAAAATCAAAATACAAGCTGCTATTGAAATTTGCTTTTTCAACCTTACCATTCATTCCTCCCATACATAATTTTACAATTCAGATAGAGTGAACAATTTGCTTTCTCCTTCCCCTGATCCTAATTGCCTGGCATCTTTATGCATTAGCACATTTACTTGTGCTACCCTCCTATTTCCACCTATTAAAACTGCTTTATGCATTCTTCTAGTATCACATAGAAATATTTTCTTCTTAATCTTCTCTCTTATGACTAAAACCTTTTATCCCTGCTTCTCTACTCTGTTGAGTGGAGAAGATGCTCATGTTGCTTGAATAGGTAGGGAGTTATCCGTTACAATGGAAGACACCTAAGACTCATCATTTACCCATTGTGATTCTGACAACATTTTTTTTATTAAAGCTTTTTATTTTTATAACATATGTATGGGTAGTTCCCCATCACTGATCTTTACAAAGCTTTCCATTACAACTTTTACCCCCAGTCCCCTCCCCTCCCCTAGAGGGCAGGAAGTCCACTACATGTTAATAATGTTGAAATACTTGACAAGTTGTGCAAGAAAAATCCTATCTACAAGAAAAAAAAAAGAAAATCAGAGAAAGGCAACACAATGCAAGCAAACGTCAATAGAGATCATGCAAATGTTGTGTTGTGGTCCATATTTCATATCCCTCTCTCTGGGTGTATATGATTTTCTTCGGTGAACAATTGGAACTGGTTTGAGACAATTCTTTGTTGCAGAGAGCCAAGTCCATCAGAATTGATAATCATGTAATACTGTTGTTGCTGTGTATGATGATCCCCTGGTTCTGCTCATTTCACTCAGCATCAGTTCATGCAAGTCCCTCCAGGCCTCTCTGAAATTGTCCTGCTGGTCGTTTCTTACAGAGCAATGATATTCCATAACATTCATATACCATAATTTATTCAGTCACTCTCCAATTGATGGGTATCCATTCACTTTCCAGTTTCTAGCCACTACAAAAAGGGCTGCCGCAAACATTCTTGCACATATAGGGCCCTTTCCCTCCTCTAAGATCTCTTTGGGATATAGGCCCAGTAGAAACACTGCTGGGTCAAAGGGTATGCACAGTTTGATAACTTTTTGAGCATAGCTCCAAATTGCTCTCCAGAATGGTTGGATCTGTTCACAGTTCCACCAACAATGGATTAGTGTCCCAGTTTTCCCACATCCCCTCCAACATTTATC
>JAJPUD010023030.1:0-20543 GCA_023553655.1 Myrmecobius fasciatus | reverse complement strand
TATCCTGTGCCACTGATCGACTGCTCTATTTCTTAGCCAGTACCAAACGGTTTTGATGACCGCTGCTTTATAATATAGTTTTAGATCTGGTACAGCAAGGCCACCTTCATCTGCCTTTTTTTTCATTAATCCCCTTGAAATCCTTGACCTTTTGTTCTTCCAAATGAACTTTGCTACTATTTTTTCTAGATCTGTAAAATAATTTCTTGGGAGTTTGATTGGTATGGCACTAAATAAGTAGATTAATTTGGGTAATATTGTCATTTTTATTATATTCGCTCAGCCTACCCATGAGCACTTAATATTTTTCCAATTGATTAGGTCTGATTTTATTTGTGTGGAAAGTGTTTTGTAATTTAGTTTGTATAGTTTCTGATTTTTCCTTGGCAGATAGATTCCCAAATATTTTATCCTATCATCTGCTATTTGGAATGGAATTTCTTTTTGCATCTCTTGCTGGTGAACTTTGTTGATAATATATAAAAATGCTGATGATTTATTGGATTAATTTTGAATCCTGCCACTTTGCTAAAGTTGTGAATTGTTTCTAGTAGTTTTTTAGTTGAGTCTCCAGGGTTCTCTAAGTATACCATCATGTCATCTGCAAAGAGTGATAATTTGGTTTCTTCATTACCTACTCTGATTCCTTTTATCTCTTTTTCTTCTCTTATTGCTAAAGCTAACATTTCTAATACAATATTAAATAGTAATAGTGACAGTGGGCAGCCTTGTTTCACTCCTGATCTTATTGGGAATGGTTTTAGTTTGTCTCCATTACATATGATGCTTGCTGATGGTTTTAAATAGATACTACTGATCATTTTAAGGAAAAGCCCATTTATTCCAATATTCTCTAGTGTTTTTAATAGGAAAGGGTGTTGGATTTTATCAAAGGCTTTTTCTGCATCTATTGAGATAATCATATAGTTTTTGTATAACAGAATTTTTTGAAGAAGAAAAAAACAAATTTGACTAGTACATTAAAAAAAATTTGATAGTGGATGTAATGTTCTATACCCATGTACTCCTTACTTCTGAAAAACAATGGAGATGGGAGTATGTGTTGGTGAAGGTATCTTTTTTTTTTTTAAACTATTTGTTAGGGTCATGTTTTCAGAAAAATTTCTTAATTTGAAATTAAGAAATTCAATTAATTGATTTTATGAATTCACATCCTTTGATTATCAAAGATATTTGAGATTTAGCTTCTTAATCAAATTTCATATACCAATATTCTTGGAATAAATAAGAAATGTAGATAAGATGGTTTAAGTATCTGTCCTTAATATGCGATAATCATTAGACTCTATAATTGCTTTTTTCTTTATCCTTTAATATGTATCATTAGATTTCAGCACTAGAAGCAATACAATGAGGTCTATAGAGTTATGGCTTAAATACCCCTTAATATGATGTGGACTTAATCTTTTCCCTACTATGCATTCCATCCTTTTATAAAGTAGAATATATAGTAATAATGACACATATACTCAACCTTTTTCTTTGGGGATTATTTTTGAAATATTATTTTTCATTTTTTATCAACAGTGTATGAGTATCTTACACATAGTTAATGCCTAATAAATATTTATTAATTGGAATTTGAAAATTACTAATATTTTTAACATATATTTCTTTAATAAGAGGAAAATGGCCAATTGAAATGACTTTGGTAATTACAGTAATAATTTCATTAAGAAGTTTATAAGATCATAACTTTAGAGTTAGAAATGACTTTACATGTCATGGGAGTCTAACCCATTTATTTTATAGCTGAGGAAACTGAGTTACTGAGAAGTTGAATCTTGCTTTAGCTCACATTACTAAGTATCTGACATAAAACTTCAACTCAGGTATTTTTCTTTCCAACTTTAGCATGCTATTTTCTAGGCACTTGCAGAAGACATGAAGAGCCCAGAAAACGTCTTAATTAGCAAAATCTTACATAACAGGCAATTTTTTTTTCTTTTTGCTGAGGCAATTGAGGTTAAGTGACTTGCCCAGGGTCACACAGCTAGGGAATGTTAAGTGTCTGAGAGACCAGATTTGAACTCAGGTCATCCTGACTTCAGGGCTGGTGCTCTATCCACTGCACCACCTAGCTGCCCCTCAATAACAGGCAATTCTTAAGGGAAGGAATTTAAACTATCAACAATCATATGAAAATATACCTCATCAGTAATAATTAGAGAAGTCCATATTAAAATAACCATAGGCTTTCCACCTCACATCCAAACAGATTGACAAACATGACTTAAAAAGGAAAAATAACAATTGTTGGAATGGGTGTAGATAAGTACATAAATATATTGTTGACAAAACTGTCAATTAGTCCAGAAACTCTCTTTTTTTTTTTTTTTTTTGCTTTTTTTCTGAGGCAATTGAGGTTAAGTGACTTGCCCAGGGTCACACAGCTAGGGAATGTTATGTGTCTGAGATCAGATTTGCACTCAGGCCTTCCTGACTTCAGGGCTGGTGCTCTATCCACTGCGCCACCTAGCTGCCCCCAGAAACTCTTAAAAATAACTTAGAACAATAGTTCAAAAGTTATAAAGTAGATGTATCCTCTGCCTTGGAGATACCACTGTCAAGTTTATACCCCAAAGAGATAAAAAAAGAAGAAAATCATTGATAGGTGCAAATATATCTGTAGCATCACTTTATTGGAAAAAAAGAACAATAAAGAGAGTGAGTACCTATCAGTTGGTCAATGGAAGACATAATTGAACAAATTATGACATATATAAACATATATATATTATTATGTTGTAAGGGAGAAGGAAAGTAAGAAAAGAAGGAAGGAACAAAAGAATTCAGAGAAACCTAGGGAAAATAAGATGAAATGATACAGAGAACAGAACTATGAGAATAATTGGTATAATAACTAGAATTATAAAGAAAAGTTTAAGAACTCTGAATAATTGATTGACCATAAGCTACAGAAATGAATTGGCCATAAGCTACAGAACAGATGATGATGTATATCACTCTTATCCTGAAGTGGAGAGTTTCAAGATGCTTGGTGTTTTTTGTTTGTTTTAGGGAGGAGTGTGACTTTGTAGACAGAAGAGGGATGGTGATGACAGTAATGACCATCTTCCCCACCAAAAAAAAGAGAAAAGAATCAAACATGACTCCATCCTTTATTTTTCATTTTCACTTTTGTAATTTGCTTCAAAATCTCCCTCATTTACATCTTTATCAACTCATTTAAAATTACACTATTAACAAAAATTTTATTTTTGAACATAAAACCATATTATTCTTTGTTTTAAACTTCTCTGGTAAATCACTGTATTCTGCCAGCTCAAATGTGCATTTCTAAGGATCTCTGTGCTTTCTATGACTAAATCTCTTTTTTCCCTCTGTTTCCCTTTCTTTCTCCATCTCTTCCAGTTAAGAATTTCTCCTTTGTAATCACATCTTTATCATCAGAACTTTTGTGATCTCCCTAGATGTTATGTTTCCAATATCAAGAGGGACATAGACAGAGAGACTAAATATATGTGTATATATACACACATATGTACATACATATGCACATATGAATATGTATGTGCATATGTATAAATATAAGGTATGTATTTATATGGTAAGTTCATGCATATACCCATATGTGTATATAGTCTTTTATACAAGAATGTGAGCTCCTTGAGGAAAAGAAATGTTTTATTTTCATGGTTTTTTAACCAACATTGCCTAGAATAAAAGATGATACTCAGTCAATAAACAAGTGTTTATTAAGCCTTATTATATGCCAGGCACTATCCTAAGTTCTAGGAATACAAAGAAAGGCAAAAACATGAACCCTGCCTCAAGGAACTCACATTCTAATGGGGTAGACAACATAGAAATAACTATGCATAGATAAGTGTAAATGGAACATAATCTCAGAGGAAAGGCACTAGTTATGGCTTTGAGAAATAATTGTTGATTAATTCATCACCAACCACCTAAAAAAAAACTCAACTAACTGCTCCCTTGAGAATAGAGAAGCCAAGGGGCAGCTAGGTGGCACAGTGGACAGAGCACCAGCCCTGAAGTCAGGAAGACCTGAGTTCAAATCTGGTCTCAGACACTTAACACTTTCTAGCTGTGTGACCCTGGGCAAGTCACTTAACCTAAATTGCGTCAGCAAAAAAACAAACAAATAGAGAATAAAGAAGCCACTATACTTGGACCCTAATATAAGAGTCTCCCTAATATTCTATAGAGTAGAAAGAAATGTACTAAAGAAAACAAAGAATGGGAAAGGCAATCAAGTTGCAATAAAAGTACACGTAAAGGAAACTCATGCTAATGTCAATATAATTGTGAACATACTATGAAAGCAACATATATGGTATCTGAGGGATGGCAAGATGCTAAATGATTGGGAAAAATATTAAACTTTATTGATACAGAAACAGGTCCCCAAAAGAACATCAGCGACTAATGAACTAAACGGCTACTGTACTATCTGTATGGAATCTTTTTGAGAGCCAACAGGATGTGATTAGAAGGCATCCACATGATAGTATTCAAAATAAATATGAATAATTTTGAAAGAAAATTCAACAATCAACATCTCATAATTAACTGAAAGATTTAAAAAATACAAGATCCCATTATACATTTCTACTACTAGTATGAAGACCATGTGATGATGCTGATAACAACAACAAAAATGACTACTACTACTACTACTACTGCTACTGCTGCTGCTGCTGCTGCTGCTGCTGCTACCACTACCACCACCACCACCACCACCACCAATGACTAGAATTTATAATACAATGCATTTTACAAATATTACCTCATTTTATTTTCTCAATTCTGGGAACTATTTTATAAATAATCCTTTGATATTCAAACATCAGGTGAGTCTTAAAACAATGAGATGTATGCTCACCAAAGGTGACAGATGAGAAAGAACAAAGAGCCTGTGTTCAAGAGGGATTCTCTGAGGAAATCTACAATTTACTCCTGTTTTTGAATGACATCGTGTTGACTGATTGTATCAAGCCTCATGACATTGCAGAACATCCTGGGAAAAATTAGTAATTAAATAAAGGAGTTTGGTCAGTCTATCACATAGGAAGAACATAGGAAGGAACATATGGTTGAAGTATGGATATTTTCCATGTTACAACATGAATTTGGATTGAAACTAAAAAGCCTGTCTGATAGTATGCATAACTGTGACCCTTGGTAAGTCACTTAACCACAATGCCTCAGTTCTTCATTTGTAAAAAATTTCCTTCTGGAGAAGGAAATTGTAAACTGCTTTAGTATTTTTGCCAAGAAAATTCCATGGGGAAAAAAAGTCTTTGAATCATGTAGAGCTGGACATGACTGAACAACAGCAAAAATTTATTTTCAAGAAATCTTAGAGATTTAGTTCAATATCCAATTTGTAGAGATCAAGAAGTTAATAATTTTCCTTTATATTACACAGCAAGTTAATGGCAGTCAGGATGAAAACCCAGATCTCCTGAGATTTTTTGCCTTACAATACCTTTTACTCCTAGAGCAATGTTCTGTTTTTTAGATTTCAGCATGTTAACTTGCACAATCCTATTTTCCTTTGGGGTACCATTTTAGCATTTTATAAATGATACCACCTGTTCCCTCCCCACTCACCACCCTACCACCAACTGTTTATACTCTGCTAATTTTACCCTGTTGCCTAGGAGAGAAAAAAAGACAAAATTCTTTTTCATTTCTCATATATCCTAGAGTACACAGTTATAGCATTGCTTCAGTACAAAAGCCTATGAATTTCCCTTTGAGAAGAAAATATGTAAATTTCCTGAGTGCTCTAGGCCATAGAACTCTCTCTTATGGCTCAGACTTCTATATAATATATATAGGTATTTATATATATATTATATATGTTTTCCCTAATATAAGTTTTCCCCACCTCACCATTCTATTCTTCCACTCAAAGCATATTATTAACACAATAATATGTGCACTCAGGCCATTCTAACAGAAATTACAAGTAATATTACTAGCATAGGTTTTTGAGCATTCACCATTATCTCTATGTGTTTTCTATTTTATTGTAGCTCTTTTTTGCATTTTAAAGAACATATGAAATAAAACAACTTATGTTAAAAGCAAAAGACATAGATTTATTATATTTTAGATCAAACAAATAAAGGATTTGTAAATAACATGAAATTCCCTTTGATGGGGGGGGGGTAGGATAAAAGGAGACAAGGATGTATTGTGATGCAAATCACTTAAGAAACAAGGTTATGACCAAAGTCTCCAGAGGGCCAGAAAACAACTATAAATCTTTTTATGGAGGAATTGAGGACCTTGAAATAAGATGTTCTTGACTGGAAGGGCATCAAAGAATATGCCATCCTTCTCTTCAAATTTAGTATCTCATTTATAGCAGGTTCTAATCTCTCTTCTCAGCTTAGGCATATCAAAGTTGTCTTACATAACAAGGCTGCTTTCTAACACAGAAGGGAGCCATGTGCTTTATAGGGATGAGTGAGGTTATACTCAGGAGCACATTGGTTTTCCATTTGTAGTGTCACATAGTAGCTTAAATGCGCTGGAAGTTCTCATTAAGGAAAAGAAAGTGCAAGCCCAAACACAAGACTGAGAATACAGGCTATTTTTTTTCCTTTTTTTGTGGAAATATCTCTTTCTTCTACATCATTATTTAAGTCTGATGCATACAGTTCCAGATCACAACTAAATTATTATTTTTTTTTGTGAGAGCAAAAAATGTAGAAAAGAATAAAACCTTCAGAAGGAACAATTTAGATTTTATGAACTGGCATGGAATAAATTCCTTTTGTTAGTGTGAAAGAAATCTTTTGAGAAGAGACAAATTAATGCCAAAATCCAAGTAACTGCACATCAGGTCCTGGTTAAGGTAAAACTTGTAGGATTTTTTGGTAGGATCTCACCTAATTATAAGTTCAATCAATATAATATTTTGAAGGCTTTGTGCCTGCCTCTGGGTGAACCAGTCCTTCTGCTGATGCTTTTCAAAGAACTGAAATTGATCTACATATGGTTGGGAGAAGGTTTTATGTGAAATTTTCTAGAACAGAAATTAGGTCAGGGAATGTTCATGATGGAGGAAATCACTGTTTTTGGAGTAAGAAATTGTTTATTTGTTTTAGTTGTATTAGACTCTTCATGATCCCATTTAGGGTTTTCTTGGCAAAGATCCAAAGTAGTTTGCTATTTCCTTCTCCAGCTCATTTCACAGATAAGGAAACTGAGGCAAACAGGGTTAAGTGAGTTGCCCAGGGTCTCATAGCTAGGAAGTGTATGAGACAAGATTTGAATTCATCAAGTTCATGAAGATATCCCTTACCTAGCTAATAAGTGTCTGAGGCCACATTTCAACCAGGGAAGATGAGTTTTCCTGACTCCATATCTGGTGCTCTGTGGAGGCAAAAGAGCTACCTTCAAATCCCCACTCTTTCCTTTACTATCTGTGGGATCTTGGACAAGTCATTTATTTTCTTAGTTTCCTTATTGTTGCAATGAATGTGTTGGGTCAGGTGATCTTGAGGTCTCTTCTGGCTCTAAAGCTATTGTAACATTATCTTCCTTTTGGACCATGTGACAAAGTCTTGGCCATGTAACTTTAACAATTGGACATGTGTATATATTGCAAAATTTAATTGAGCAAAGTACAATGAACAGCAGATGTGATACTAGTTAAACTTCCTTGCTCTCTGGACATGATCCAGATTTCAAATGGTTGTTGGGCACATGTATCCCTTTAAACAGTATAACCAGATCTTGGAAATGGCAAGAGGCAGAGCTAAAATGGCAGAGAAAAGGCAGGGACTTGCCTGAACTTCCCCCCAAATCCCTCCAAATGCCTTTAAATTATGCCTCCAATTCCAGGGCTGCAGAACCCACAAAAGGATTAGGTGAGCCGATTTCAGCCTATGACAATTCAGAAGGCCAGCAGAAAAGTTCTGCTGTATCAGTGTGAGAGTAGAACACACTGAAACAGTGTGAGAGAGAGAAGTCCAGCTTAGTGCAGGCCCTGCCAGAGCAAACCAGGAACATACCTTGGAGGTGACTGAATTTCTGGATTTCTCACCTCAGAGACAGTAAGGGGACACAAAACACATCAAAAGCATATTACAAGGGTTCTTTTGCTGGTACCAAAGGTAAGAATATGTTGCATTCCCCATACTCACATCCAGTTTGCAGTCCCACCTCATTTGGGTAACTTGGGTAACACTAGGATACCAGAGCCTGTGGCCACAGGGGAATTAAGATCCTTGTCCTAACTGGCAATGAATGCTTGGAGTTGCTTTCAGAAAAGAGCACTTCATAGAAGAGTAGTAAATATACCTTTCATTAGATGATATCACCTTGGAAGAAATGAAAAACAGTCAAGTAGAAAATACATCTAACAGCCCAAAGAAACATGGGGCAAAAGTCAGAATAACACAGAACAACACAAAATTTATCACTTTCTACATTAAGGAATCAGGATTTGGAATATGATATTCTATAAGTCAAAGGAGTTAGGATTACAACTAAGAATAGCCTATCCAGCAAAATTGATTATAATCCTTCAATGGAAGAAAATGATAGACTTTTTAATAAAGGACTTTCAAGCATTCTTGGTAAGTTGAATAGAAAATTTGACTTTTATATACAATACTCAAGAAACTTAAAAAGTAAACAATAAAGAGAAATCATAAGGGATTTAATAAGGTTAAACTATTTATACTCCTACATGGAAAGATGATACTTGTAACTCCTAAAAACTTTCTCATCATTAGGGCAAATAGGAGTTTATATAGATTTAGGGCATAGGTGTGACTTGAATATGATTGGGTGATTAACTAAAAAGATAAGATTAAGAATTTAGAAAGAAGAAAGTACTAAGAGAAGGGAAAAAAGAACTAGAAAGGGTGAATTATCTGACATAAAAGGAACACAAAAAAGATTTTACAACAGAAGGGAAAATGGGGGAAGTGAAGGGGGAGTGTGTAAATCTCAGTTTAACTGGAATTGGCTCATAACATATACATTCAGGTACCATACAGGAAAATAGGAGGCAAAGGGAATAAAGGGAGAATGCTGATAGAAGAGAGGGAAGATCAAGGGAAGTAAAAGTCAGAAGCAAAATGCCTTTGAGAATGGACAGGAAGAGGGGCAGCTAGGTGGAGTAGTGGATGGAGCACCAGCCCTGAAGTCAGGAGGACCTGAGTTCAAATCTGATCTTAGACACTTAAGACATCCTAGCTGTGTGACCGGGGGCAAGTCACTTAACCCCAATTGCCTCAGTAAAAAAAAAATGGACAAGAAGAAATGAAAGAGAATAGCATAAATGGGAAAAATTAGGATTAAGGGATATAACCAATCATTATTATCAAAGAAAAATTCACAGCAAGTTTCTTTGATAAAGACTTCATTTCTCAAATATATAGAAAATAGAGTAAATTTATAGAAATAAGAGCCATTCAACAGTTGTTAAAGGATATAGAGTTTTCAGATGAAGTAATAAAGCTATCTATAGTCATATGAAAAATGCTCTAAATCTCTACTGAGTAGAGAAACACAAATTAAAATATTTCTATAGTACCACTCCACACCTATCAAATTGACTAATATAACAGAAATAGGAAAATGACAAATGTTGGAGGGGTTGTGGGAAACTTAAGGCACTAATGCACTAAAGGTAGAGTTGTGAATTGATCTACTATTCTGGAAAGCAATTTGGAACTATATCCAAAGAGTTGTAAAACCATGAATATACTTTGACCAAGCAATACCACTACTAGGTTTGTATACCAAAGAGATAAAAAAGGAAAAGGATCTATATTTACAAAAATATTTATAGCAGCACTTTTAGTAGTAGCAAAGAATTGGAAACTTAGGGAGTATCCATAAACTGGAGGAGAATGACTGAATAAGTTGTTATATATAATTGTGATGAAATATTACATAACAAATGGCAAACAAAGATGCTCTCAGAAAAACTTAGAAAGATATAAACGCACTGATGTAAAGTGAAATGAACAGAACTGCAAGAAAATCATACACAATAACAACAATGTTGTATGAAAACCAACTGTGAATAACTTAATTCTCAGCTATTCAAAGATCCAAAACAATTCTTAAGGACTTATGATTAAAAAGTGTCCATTTCCAGAGAAAGAATTACTAGAGTCTGGATACCTTTTGAAACATTTTTTCTTTACTTTCTTTCTTTTTTGCTCCACCCGGGTTTTCTTTCATAGAATGACATATGCAAACATGTTTTGCATGACTACACATGTATAACCTATGGTAAATTGATTGCCTTCTTAATGCGAGGAGTAGGAAGAGCAGGAAAGAGCAAGAGAATTTGGAAATCAAAATTTGAAAAAAATGTTAAAATTGTTTTTATATATAATTGGGGGAAATATCAAATAAAAAGAAAATGGCAAGCAAATGATTTGCTCATATGGTATAAATACATTGTCTTACTGCTTTTTCACTCCTGTTTTATCTTTTGTTCCTATTTGCATTTGGTTATTTGATTATAAGTAGTGGAAGTCAAATGTTATCCATGAACGTGGTATGCTAAGTAATTTTCTCTGATGAGATATACAATTATTCCTTCTATACAACAACTTTCCCCCATATTATGAGTGGGCATAAGAAATTAAATGGAAATTTGGGGGGAGTTTTGTAGAAGTTGCAGACAAAAGGTGAAGACCAGCAGATGACATAGAACCCAAATTTTACAATTAGATACTGTAAACACTCAATAAAAGAAAAAAAGGAAGAATTCATACTTCTTTTCTAAGAAAGGAGGACCAAAACTTTTTAAAGTGGATTTTCCAGATCCTGGGGATGCTGTGCCCTTAATCCCTACAGTGTGGAAGGGATAAGTGGTTTATGTGTGATACATAATAAGTCTTTTTTATAAGTGTTCATATAGATGGGGAGACAAGAAAATGACAATGGGTTACTACACAAGTGACTAAATTAGGTAACCAATTACCACACTAATATACCACACTGGGGCTGATGGACAAAGATACCACTTAGCCTTATGTTCCTGCTGGCAAAAGCTACATGTTACATTTGTCATGGCTGGCACTTGTAGGTAGCCAAGGAAATCAAAGCAATTACATTTTTTACTGCAATTCAGTCTTGTCCCTGACCCTGTTTATATTGTAGTTTTCACTTTGCCTGTGACCTTCCTTTTTGCAGCAAAATCTGGAACTGGCCTATCTATTGGGGTGGGTTACTAGAGACAATTAGTCTAAAGAGTCTTTCCTATTAATAGCCGTAGCAACAATTCCTGTGTAATACTACCATATACTCAATTTACCTCCTGCCTAAATTGAAACCCATGTATTTTATCTTTTTCATTTCTTACTGATAAACTCAACAAACATTCATCAAATCTTAAATTTATGGAATATTTGGTTATGCTTCTAGTCCTGGTTTGTTCTAGCACCAATAAGTTCATCCACCCACACATAATAGAATACAAGTTGGTAGGGTGTATCTTGTGTGCATGTCTATTATGAGATGTACAATATGTATCTCCAATACACCACTGTAGCTAATATGCTTTTGATGTGCAATTACATGAATATTGCATTAGGTTGCCTAGCTATATATATATCTGGTACAATTTGAAGTGGTAAAAAATTGATAATTGGGAAAAGGATGTAAAAAGCCATATGCATATATATATATATGATTTACTTTCTTATAAGACTTTGACTGATAGATGTGCAATAGAGAAAGGAAAGAAGATTATGAGGTTTTAGGAAATATAATACTAACTGAAAAATGTGTTGACTGCATAAGCCAAGAAGAATGTTCACTAAGTAGTAAATGAAAGAATCTCTCTTAACTCAGACCACATCTCAAGCATGACTTTCTGCAAGAACATTTCCCCAATAGATTGAACTCCTCATGCCTTCCCTCTCAAAATATGTATTTCTTTGTTTTTATTTTTATTTATTCTAGGTATTTTTACATATGTACAGATTGGTTATCCCAATAAAATGCAAAATCTTTAAAGATTGGGTTTGCCTCATTAGTGCATGCATGTATATGGTTTTTGTTTTGTGTGTGTGTGTGTGTATGTGTGCCTATACGTACAACCTAGCACAATGTTTGTCACATAATAGTTCCTTAATAAATGCTTGTTGATTGATTGATACTGATTAATTTAATGAGTGATTTCAGACTACAGTAGAAGCAGACAAGAAGAGAACTAATATTATCTTCAACAGGGTCCTAGTTTCTGATTTTGTGATTGTTTTTCTTGCCAATTCTTTTGACAATGGAAAGGCAACAGGTCTAACCCCTTGCTAACTAGTTTCACATTTCTGTCCTTACAAGCTTTGTATTCATGAACTAGATTCAGATGTGCTCATAGACACCATTAGTTAGTGATAAACATAAGCTTTAATATTAAAGGGCTCTTCAAGACTGAAGCATTTTTTTTGAATCTTATTCACTACACAACATATATATGGGTAGATCCTCAACATTGATCCTTACAAAGCTTTCCCTTACAAGTTTTCCCCCTAGTCCCCTCTCCTCTCCTAGATGGCAGAAAGTCCACTACATGTTAATTATATTAAAATACTAATGCAGATCATTAAAAATGAACTTCTTACATTTTGCTCTCTTACTAAAGTTGGATATTTTGACTGTTTTTGGTGTAGTTGGCTGTCTTGAATTTTCTAGATTCACAAACATATCTTATGTAATTGGAAATCTTTTTTACTGTTATCTTTTTTCAAGACTAACTCATTTTTAATGTCTTATTGCTATTACAAAAAGAATGAGATTGTAGGAATGGCAAAAGTTGGCAGCTTTTAATGTTTGTTTTAGTAAAATTATACTTGAAGTGTTTATCCACTTTATATGGATATATCCTAAGGCTTTTTACAATGTGATAGAAATATATCCTAAAGCTTTTTACAATGAAGTAGAAATATCAATTGTCCTATGTTCAGTGTTTTAAAATTAAAGTATATTTTCAAAAGTTTTCTTAATAACAAATTAAATAATTATACATCCTTTATTATTTTTTGTTAATATAATGTACTATATTATGTTCCTGAAGTTAAGCCTTCCTTTATAGTTAAAAATCTTCCTTGAAGATTAAACATAACTTTTGGAGATACCATGATATCTGTTAGTTGTTAATTTTACATTTCTTCATTGACATTTATTAATGATATTGTCAATTCAAATCAAATTTATATTTGCCTCATGGAAGGATTGAATAGCTGAACAACTTTCTTAGGTTTTGAAATAGCCTGAGTGGGAGGAAAGGAATTTGTTCTTTTCCCCTTTCCTTTGTTTATATGACCCATTAGCAAAATGCACAAGTGTTGGTTATCTTTTTGAATATTTTTTGATTTAAATTCAATTTGGATAAATATTTGATCACTCTAGATTTTTGTGAGGGAACAGTACTGTAGTACTTTTTTGATTTTTTCATTTGGAATAAATTGAAATATTCCTGGAAATAATTCCTACAAATAGCAGATTGTTAAATTCAAATGTATTCTGTGCTTGTTCCATTTTAATGGAAAGTTAGAGAATTTACATACAATGTAAAAATTGTTGAGTTTTTTCTTTTCTTCAGTCTATCAGAAATGAGTATATTTTCTTATTTTATTATTTCTTTTATAAATTCAAACTTAATAAAGTCTCACAAAAGAAAATTTCTCTCAGTGATAATAATTTCTTTAAATTGGATTTTCCTTTAACTACTCTTGGATCTTTGCTTTGTGATTATCCTGTTCATTTTAGTGGTGCTTCTTCTTTGTTTTTCTTGGCTTCTCTGGGACACCTAGATGAAACATTATTGAACTGGTTAATACAATTCCCAGAGGGATTTTCATGCTTTGTGAACTTACTTGATTTGATTTGAGAAGCTTGAAATTACACATGCACACACACACGTGCGTATATATAATATGTATATCTATAAGTGAATAAATAAATGTATATACATAAATGTGTAAATAATATATACACATTACTGTGAGGCTTGTGTTATATTCATGATCAATATTTGGTTTGAATTATATCACCTCTGTCATCTTCTTAAATTCTTATGTTTTTGGATTTTTGAAGGATGTAGTGGAGTCCCTCTAATTATAAATCTAGCAAAAGTTGGATAGTTTCTTGGTGGGGATATTAAATAAGTATTTTTAATAAAATATAGGCTGATACAGAGAGTTTCTGAAGATCCCTCTGAGCCTAAGATCTTTGATCATTATTCAAGGACTTCTTTTATAGATCTTTTTTCAAAATCTACATACTACTCATAGAGATTTTCTTAGACTGCATACTGAGATTTTTTTTTCACATAATTGCAAGTTTCTGGTTCATATTTCTTAATTTTGCATATAACCTATTTCAGATATCTTCTATCTTACTGTATCATCATTGAAAACTCTTGATTTCTTGATTATTAATTTTGATGATTTCTTACTTCCAGTGGCAACTTTATTTTGGTCATTGTTTTAATGGTGGAATTTAATTCAAATGTAACATAGCTAGGACGTACAATCTATGCTTTATCTTCTTTGGGTTTCTCTGAATTGTGTTTGTATTTAACTACTTTTGTTTTAATTCCAGGAAATTTTGTTTAATGATTTCCTGTAATATTGTACTCAGATTCTATCTTTTCCTGGAATGTTAACAATCTTGAGATTGTTACAACACTTTCTGTCCTACATGCTTGTTATTTTAATCTTCATGATATTCAATTTGGATAACTATATAATCGTTTTAACCCAATGTTCTAGTGTGCTTTGTGTTTGACTTTATTTTATGCCTTACTGCATCTGTTTTTTTTTAAATGTTTTCCAGCCTAATCTTTTGGTCATTTTCTTCATTATTTCTTTAATATCTTTTTTGTTGTTGTTTTTTCAATTGTTTCACTTAGGTCTGACTCTTCATGACTCCATCTGGTGTTTTCTTGGTAAAGATACTGAAATTTTTTACCATTTCCTTCTCCAGCTTATTTTACAAATGATCAAACTGAGGTAAGCCCAATGTCACAGAAGTAGTTAGTGTCTGAGGCCACATTTGTACTAGGATTTTCCTGACTCCAGGCCTGGTACTCTATCCACTGTGCCATGATTTATTTCTGGAGTTTCCCTTGAGATTTAAAAGAAAACTTTCTTCAAGCTCTTTTTAAAATCTAACCTTTCTTAGAATGTTCCTAATAATATTAATTTTTGCTTTATTTCTTGTTATTTCTTTTTCTACAATTTAGTTAAGTCATTTGCTCCTCTCATCATCACTGTCCATTTTTATAGTTCCCCTTAAATTTTAACATCTAATCCCAAGGCAAACTTTTCCCTTTTTTGTGCACTGATGTGGAATAAGTTTCCTTTCCAGTTTCTTTGGCACTAGCTTGACTCTGATGGTGAGCACATGAACATCATTTCTTCTATTGTTACCCTGAAGTAGTCTATATTTTATGTTGAAAAGACATTATGTCCACTTTGGGCAAGTCTTCTAGTTTCTCTGAGCCTACTGTAGCTTTTATAAAATGAAGGAAAATGTATGTTACTTTTACAAATATCACAAGTATGTTAGAATGGGAAAAATATACATCTTAAAGCATTATGTAAAAATAATATTACTTGGCAATATTATCATTATTATTCTTTGTTAAGAGTTCACACTAGATTCACTAATTCCTCTAATATGTATTCAAATAATCTCTATTAAGCACTTTCTATATGAAGTGATAATGTTCTTAGCTGGCAGAAAATTTTTTTTTTTTATTTTTTAATTTTATTTTATTTGCATAACATATGTGTGGGTAATTCTTCAACAATAACACTTACATAGCTTTCCGTTAGAAATTTTTCCCCCCAACTTCCCCACCCCTCCCCTAGATGGCAGGATATCCACTACATGTTAATTATGTTAAAATATTGGCAAATCGAATATATGTATACATATTTCCAAACTTATCATTGTTGTGCAAGAAAAATCTTATCTACACAAATGATATATCAGATAAAGGAAACACAATGTAAGCAAACATCAATCAAGGAGTATGAGAATGTTATGTTGTGGTCCACATTTCGCATCCCTCTCTCTGGGTGTATATGGCTTTCTTCAGTGAACAACTGGAGGTGGTTTGAAACATATCATTGTTGAAGAGAGCCATGTCCATCAGAATTAATCGTCATATAGTACTGTTGTTGCCATGTATAATGATCTCCTGGTTCTGCTCATTTCACTCAGCATCAGTTCACGTAAGTCTCTCCAGGTCTCTCTGAAATCATCTTGCTGGTCATTTCTTACAGAACAATAATATTCCATAATATTCATATACCATAATTTATTCAGCCATTCTCCAATTGAAGGGCATCTATTCAATTTCCAGTTTCTAGCCACTACAAAAAGGGCTGCCACAAACATTCTTGCACATGTGGGGCCTTTTCCTTTCTTTATGATTTCTTTGGGATATAAGCCCAATAGAAATGCTGCTGGGTCAAAGGGTATGCACAGTTTGATAACTTTTTGAGCATAGCTCCAAATTGTTCTCCAGAATGGCTGTATCCGTTCACAGCTCCACCAACAATGCATCAGTGTCCCAGCCCTCCCACAACCCCTCCAACATTCATCATTAACTTTTCCTGTCATTTTAGCCAATCTGACAGGTGTGAAGTGGTACCTCAGGGTTGTCTTGATTTGCATTTCTCTGATCAACAGTGATTTGGAGCACCTTTTCATATGACTATAAATAGTTTTAATTTCATCCTCTGAAAATTGTCTGTTCATATCCTTTGACCATTTATTGATTGGAGAATAGCTTGAATTTTTATAAATATGAGACAATTCTCTATATATTTTAGAGATGAGACCTTTATCAGAACCCTTGAATGTAAAGATGATTTCCCAGTTTATTACTTCCCTCCTAATCTTGTCTGCATTGATTTTGTTTGTACAAAGACTTTTTAACTTGATATAGTCAAAGTTATCTATCTGGTTTTCAATTAAGAGTTCCAGTTCTTCTTTGGACATAAATTTATTCCATCTCCAAAGGTCTGAGAGGTAAACTATATTACATTCCTCTAATTTACTTATAGTATCACTCTTTATATCCAGATCATGAACCCATTTAGATCTTATCTTGGTATGTGGTGTTAGATGTGGGTCAAGCCCTAATTTCTTCCACACTAGTTTCCAGTTTTCCCAGCAGTTTTTGTCAAATAGTGAATACTTATCCCAAAAGCTGGGGTCTTTGGGTTTATCAAAAACCAAATTGCTATAGTTATTGCCTAGTTTGTCTTGTGATTCTATCCTATTCCACTGATCGACTATTCTATTTCTTAGCCAGTACCATATGGTTTTGATGACCGCTGCTTTATAATATAGTTTTAGATCTGGTACAGCAAGTCCTCCATCATCAGCCTTTTTTTTCATTAATCCCCTTGAAATTCTTGACCTTTTGTTTTTCCAAATGAACTTTGCTACTATTTTTTCTAGATCTGTAAGATAATTTCTTGGGAGTTTGATTGGTATGGCACTAAATAAGTAAATTAGTTTGGGTAGTATTGTCATTTTTATTATATTTGCTCGGCCTACCCATGAGCATTTTAAGTTTTTCCAATTGACTAGGTCTGATTTGATTTGTGTGGAAAGTGTTTTGTAGTTTAGTTAATATAGGTCCTGACTATCTCTTGGCAGATAAATTCCCAAATATTTTATACTATCAACAGTTATTTTGAATGGAATTTCTTTTTGTATCTCTTGCTGCTGAACTTTATTGGTAATATATAAAAATGCTGATGATTTATGTGGATTTATTTTGTATCCTGCAACTTTGCTAAAGTTGTGAATTGTTTCTAGTAGTTTTTTAGTTGAGTCTTTAGGGTTCTCTACGTATATCATCATGTCATCTGCAAAGAGTGATAATTTGGTTTCCTCATTACCTACTCTAATTCCTTTAATCTCTTTTTCTTCTCTTACTGCCAAAGCTAACATTTCTAAGACAATATTAAATAATAATGGTGACAATGGGCAGCCTTGTTTCACTCCTGATCTTATTGGGAATGGTTCTAGTTTGAATCCATTACATATGATACTTGCTGAAGATTTTAAGTAGATACTACTAATCATTTTAAGGAAAAGCCCATTTATTCCTATACTCTCCAGTGTTTTTAATAGGAATGGGTGTTGGATTTTATCAAAGGCTTTTTCTGCATCTATGGAGATAATCATATGGTTTTTATTAATTTGGTTATTGATATAATTGATTATGCTAATTGTTTTCCTAATATTGAACCAGCCCTGCATTCCTGGTATAAATCCTACTTGGTCATGATGTATTATCCTGGGGATGACTTTCTGTAATCTTGTTGCTAAAATCTTATTTAAAATTTTTGCATCAATATTCATTAGGGAAATGGGTCTATAGTTTTCTTTCTCAGTTTTCTCCCTACCTGGTTTAGCTATCAGCACCATATCTGTGTCATAGAAGGAATTTGGTAGTACACCTTCTTTCCCTATTTTTTCAAATAGTTTATATAGTATTGGGATTAATTGTTCTTTGAATGTTTGGTAAAATTCACATGTAAATCCATCTGGCCCTGGAGATTTTTTCTTAGGGAGTTGATTAATAGCTTGCTCTATTTCTTTTTCCGAAATAGGGCTATTTAAATAATTTATTTCCTCTTCTGTTAATCTGGGCAATCTATATTTTTGTAGATATTCCTCCATTTCATTTACATTATCAAATTTATTGGCATAAAGTTGGGCAAAGAAACTCCTAATTATTACTCTAATTTCCTCTTCATTGGAGGAAAGTTCTCCCTTATCATTTTTGAGACTAATAATTTGATTTTCCTCTTTCCTTTTTCTAATCAAATTAACTAAAGGCTTATCTATTTTGTTGGTTTTTTCATAAAACCAACTCTTACTTTTATTTATTAATTCAATAGTTTTCTTATTTTCAATTTTATTGATCTCCCCTTTAATTTTCAGAATTTCCAATTTGGTATTTAATTGAGGGTTTTTGATTTGGTCTTTTTCTAGCTTTTTTAATTGTAAGCCCAGTTCATTAATCTTCTCTTTCTCTGTTTTACGCAAGTAAGCATCTAGAGATATAAAATTACCCCTTATAACTGCTTTAGCTGTGTCCCACAAATTTTGGTATGTTGTCTCATTGTTGTCATTCTCCTGGATGAAATTTTCGATTGTGTCTATAATTTGCTCTTTCACCCATTCGTTCTTCAGGATTAGATTATTTAATTTCCAAATAACTTGTGGTCTATTTTCTCCTGGCCTTATATTACATGTGAGTTTTATTGCATCATGATCTGAGAAGGATGCATTTACTATTTCTGCTTTTCTGCATTGGATTTTGAGGTTTTTATGCCCTAACACATGATCAATTTTTGTATAAGTTCCATGAACCCCTGAGAAAAAAGTATACTCCCTTCTATCACCATTCAATTTGGGAGGAATATTTTTTAAAGATAAAAATGAAGGCGTTAGACTAGATTCTCTAAGGTATCGAACTTGAAATCTATGAATCTATATTCCTAATCACAATCTGACCTTGTATCATGTCTATTCATTATAAACTTCCTTGAGGAGTGACTTTCACTTTTCTCATTAATAGATTAGCACTTCCTTTGCACATTGGAATAATTTTTAAATTTTTTATCAACAGCAAATTGATTATTGTGGTTTTTTAATATGAACTATTATTGACTTGCCCAAGTTCATCCACCTAAAAAAATAGCTCAGGCAGGATTTGAACCTAAATTCTGTCCTATGAAACTGGTACTTTCCCCACTCTAACACACAGTTGAAAAGAATTTTTTAAAACAGGCTATTTTAAAAATAGGTGTTCTTTATTTTATAATTTTTAATATTTTTTATTTAAATTTTTGAATTTTAAATTCTATCCCTTTTTTCCTCTCCCCACTTCTCCCTTCCCTGAGATGGTAAGCAATCACATAAAAATTATACATGTGCAATTATGTACAACATTTCCATATTAGTCATTTTTGTACAAGAAGACTTGAGTAAAAGAGAAAAAATGAAAGAAAGTAAAAAAATGCATACTTCAGATTGTATTCAAACAACATCAGTTCTTTCTCTAAGGACACTGGAATGTTTCATCAATCCTTTGAGACTATATTGGATCATTGTATTGCTGAGAATAGTTAAGTCATCAAACGATATTTCTCTTAGAGTATACAATGTCCTCCTGGTCTTTTTCATTTCACTATGCATCAATTTATATAATTCTTTCCAGGTTTTTCTGAAACCTTTCTGCTTGTCATTTCTTATAGCACAATAATATTCCATTACAATTATATATCACAGCTTGCTTAGCCATTCCTTTATTGATGAACATCCTTTTGATTTCTAATTTTTACCTACCACAAAAAGAGATTATATTTTTTTACAAATAGATTATTTCATCTCTTTTTATATGTCTTTGGGATAAAGACCCAGCAGAAGTATCCCTGGATCAAAGGAATCACTCACTTTCACAGTCCTTTGGTCAGAGTTCCAAATTGCTCTCCTAGTTTTTTTTT